>QFDT01000539.1:0-15649 GCA_003315915.1 Macrolepiota dolichaula | reverse complement strand
AGGGTGCCAGCAACCTGCAATAAAAACAATAATATGACTCTTATATATAAATCAACCATCCCACCTGTTGGAAAGCGTTGTTATGTGTATATTGAAAGTATTGAACAAATATCAATGTAAATAACTGAATAATTCATCAGGCGGCAGGGTGGACAGTGATCAAAAAGACACATACCGTGGATATACGATACCAGACGCGAATGCCAAGGAACAGGAACAGAATCATGAACGGCCAATTTCATCATCTAAAAACTTTCTCGATAGCTCTTCCAACCGTTTCTTCGCCTGTCTGCTGTCCTTGAAGCCACGGAGTTGATCCCGCCACTTTGTCATACCTAAGGGATCATGCAGTTTGCCATCAGCGCTCTCGTTCAAAATTGTATTGTTGCGTTTTCTCCATTCATGTTCATTACGAGGTGTCCATCAACCAAAATCTTCACCACTACCTTCAAAACCCAATGGATACCATGATAACTTTGCTATATCCATGCCCACACCTACGTGTTTGGATTAGTCTTCTGATGACCTGTTCCTACTAAAACTCACCAGTGAACGTCCTGTAAACTCCACACAGCAACTCCAGGTCGTTATCTGTCAGGTCATCATTGATGTACTTGATACCGTTATTATCGACTACGCTGAACATCTCATTTGTAGTCTCGCGGATGCCCCAGGGACCTCTGAGCGCCTCTGAAAGGCTGATGTATTGGGAAGCAGTACGCCACACATACCCTCCTCGAAGTAGAGCAGCACGAGAACGTCAAAAGGAAAAAAACGACTGGCATTGCTTTTCATAGAAGTCATGGTCCTTCTTGTTGAAAATGTGGCCAGACAACCTCATGGGAATCATCATTGCGGTAAGCCTCTCGATGGGAGCTTGGCCAAGGGTATTGCGACATTGAAGCGTACGAAAACGAATACCGTTCCGTATGAGCTCCCAAGCCAACTCTTCCTCAGACAGATTTTGATCAAGACAACAAACGTATAGTGCCACTGCTGCAGACATAACCGTCAACTTCCACGGGACTGTACTCAAGGTTCCAGAGTCAAACATATAGAGTGTCTCTGTTCCATTCCTCACCATCCTGATGGAGGTGAGACGTTTGGAAAAACACAATGCTTGCCTATTATCCACGGATAAGTCCCAGTATTCCGGAGAGGGTTTCTTGTCGAGTTTGGCTACAAAAGATTGAAAGAATACCGCACACAGCTTGCCAATTGGTGTTTTAAAAAAATCATTCGACGATTTGATACCATGCGTTCCGAGAGCTGATAATAACAATTTGAAGTCTGAACTAGAGGTATACTCAGTGAAAGACGATGGATGTGAAACAGGGGGAACGAATCTGAAGTAGTTCAACAGTGCCTTCAGAATTTCGAATTGCGCAGGCCCCACGTTAGAGTCATCATACTGCTCCATGAGGTTGAATGGAAGCATAGATTCGTCATGAGTGGGACCTATTTCTGCTTCTAGGGCAGCCATTTCAGCCACGGACTCTGGAAGACAGACGCTAATCTTACCTGCACCTGATATAGTTTGCAGTGGGAGGACATTGGTCCCAACTACAGAGGGTAGCTCTATCTTGTTCTCTGTGGCTTCCACGGTTCGTGTAACTGGTTCTCGAATGTCAATGTGCTCGGCATCCATCGAATCAGTGTCCGATCCATTGTCTACGCCGAACTCGTAACAACAATCCCATTCATTATAGTAAGGATCATAGCGCTTCTCATCTGTGGCAAACTGGTCCAGTGTTTCTTCACGATTGGACTTACGGACTGCTTCACATACAAAGTTGCCCTGCATATCCCAATCCCACACGTAGACAGGTGCGGACGTTGTGGGTGGTTGCCTCTCTCGAGCCTCTCTTCTTGTTTGTTCAATAGATGTTTCCCGGGCACGCCTGCGTTCGTGTGCTTGCTTCTGCGTTTCAAAAAAGGGCTCCCAGATAGAACACCCTGATTTAGATGGTAGCCTGAAGATAATGACCCGCTTTTGCTCGTCTGGTGTGGCTTGGGGAGGATCAGGTGGGCTCAGCCGTGGTGTATCAGGTGAAGATCCTGGAGCAGTGGCTGGACTCAGAGGCGCTATCCAGTCTGTTATTGGACTGGCCGGGCTTGGGAAGAAGGTATCTGAATCGATGTAGGGGGTGAATGTTTTCTTGGTGTTTGGTGGGCCAGTCCAGGTAGCAGTGGCTTGAGATTCTTCATTTGTCGGCCCAATTAGTGTAAAGTCACCACGTCGACTGCTGGCTATCTCCCTGTCGCCCCAGCGGTACCATACGGGCACGCCCTGGTCAACAAACCACTGGGCAGGGGGCTGGAGCTGCGCATCGTTTGGATGGTGCAACCAGAGGCCTACACGTTTGATATTCCAGAATCGCTGGAGAAGTGGAGTAGTCCGGACACTATCAAGGACAGCCTGATCATTATTCAACTGTACAACTTGCTTGAACCAATTCGGAGGTGCTGATCCTTCAATAAAATCTTTGTCCTCCGGTATCTTCCTCGTCATCCAAAACAACAGCCCAATCCAGATAGCAAACCAATCCCGCCCAGCCTCTATGTGGTCCATGGCTATTGATTGCATCGGGTGAATTCCTGAATAGTTCCAACAATAGGGAAAGAACGGACGTATATACTCTAATTCATTTCTTCTACCGAGAACACCTACAATCTCCCATAATAGTCTATCAATCCCTAACCATTGGGCAGATATCGTTCCAGGAAGTACATAACCATCTTTCACCTGATAGATCCACCTGGGTAAGTTTGCGAGTGCCTCAAACCAGATGCCACTATAAGGAACGGGTCAGGTTGGGACGAAGCCCATCCACTCTGTCTCCTTCTTCCACCACCGTGGTTTCTCAACGTCCGCCGCTCTCGAAACGTTTGGCGTAAATGTCACTGGTCCATCGTCCGCTGGTGGTATCATAGGCTCCTGTTCGCTGTTGGGCGAGTAGTACGTTTCCCCGTTGATGATCCAGCATCGGCCTCCCATGGTGTTTGTAGTTCAAGATAATAGAAAAGAAAGGTTCAGGGACTTCCCTAAACCTCAGAATATTGTATTCTCTGGGACTACCCAAGAGAATTTGAGTGAGGTGGACGAGGGGTCAGTGAGGGGTCAGGAAGAGAATATATTATTGATGGGATCAATACATCAGTCGCATTTGGCGCTGAGTGCTGTGATGTTTGATTACATACACTGATGGCCATTTGTTTGGCCCAACAACTCTCTTCCATCACCCACAACATCAAATTTTTCAAGTGCCCCTCGATGTTCACAAACTGTCTCCCTCCATCCTTGGGAAGTCCCAGGATGTTTATCTACATGTAGTTCCTGGATAGATCTGGAACTTTTCCTCTCCTCCCACGCCAATCTAACCCAGAGGCCCTCATGACATTCACTCGCCTTCAATACGTACGCCTGTCAATGCGGAGTTTCACCTTTGAAGGCTCCAGGAATCGATATAATATGTCCATTCCTCTCATGTACTCGCATCATTATCTTATCATAGCTAGTCCAATCCGTACGTCTTCCAAATAGCATCCTCTGCCGCCATCAAGATCCTCTCAGCCCTACCAAAGTAATTCTGCGACAACATCAGCTGAATGAGGGCATTCTTGCAGTCAGGAGTGACACCCAAGAATAGTGCGGACTGTACAAGATGCATCTCCTCTCCCAACGGCACAGGCTTGGAGAGGTCAAGCAGCTGCTTGGCCACTTCTTCCCACCAACCCTTCGCCCAGCCTGTTACACAAAAGATATGACGACCGCATGGTTGGATTGCGGTAATAGGAGGTGGATTGAATGCTCAATAGATCCGTTCGTTGACCATCGCGTCGTGGGCTTTTGCGATAACGACAAATCCCTGCATTGAAATCCGTTCGATATCATTGGACTTGACCTGCGATATTGGGGACATTATTACTGATCGCACGGCTGGACCAATCGACTTCCTCAAGCCAAATCGCCTTGCAAGCTCGAGTTGCCTGATTGGCGGAGAAGCAAGCTCAGCATTGTCCAACTCCGTTTGGACAAAAACTTCTCTGCTCTTAACTCCCCACAGGCGCGATACTGTCAATACACCGAATAGAAATTCTTTGTCAACACCATGGTCACTCATGTCACCCCTAATGCTCGGTTAGACCATGGAGAGCTCGCCCAACTGACATGGTCCTTACTGCTGAAAAAACCAACGTATGAAGGATGCTAGCGCACGGGCACTCACTCCCTCGATGTAGATGGGATCAGCGTCTGTACCTTTAGTACCACCTGGAGGACAGGTGTCCACCAAATTCAAGAATGCACGGGATTGGTGACTGAGAAGGGTGCTGTTGAAACGAAAGAGTTGATCCTTGGCCTAATAGGTATGTATATCAGTGATTACACGAAGCTACCACTGCTGATTGACGCACACGAAACACAAGTAGGCGGTCCTTGACCCAACATGATGGATCTGGGTATCTGACCCAACCCGAGGCTGGCGGTTGTGTTGAGTAGGGGGGTGGTTTGTTCTTGGGGGCGGAACTGTTATATTCCCTTGGGGCTATCGTGTACTATAATATCCATCCATTCCTATCATCGCCCCGCTTGTCAAGGACCTATCTCTCCGCTACTTCTCAGTCTGCGATTACTCCACCATTTACTCAGCTACGATGTCATAATTACTCAGCCGCCATTATAGACTCTCCAGTAGGAATACCCCAGTAGTATATATATACCTAGATACTCTGCTGTATTCCTTACGCTTTACCAACTCGTTGATTCCCCTTCTCTACTCTCTCATCACCCTCAAGTCTTCATCACTTGTTGCAACCTGAGTTGATCACTTAGGAAGGTCGTAACAGGAACCCTGGGGAACAGAATCCATCTAGCCAGTACCACTAGCAATATTCTCTAATATAGGTGGATGTGTTAATGTACTTCTGCTTATCATATCACCTTCTATACATAAATAGTCTCCTCTCACCGTATACTATAAACCATGCCTCTTGAACCCCAACTTCCACGTTTGCCCAGCAATGTCAATTACTCGACAGCAGTCTATACCGCGCTGCAGGCTCTCGACGGGATCTATGTCAACGGTGTCTCTGTGACGTGCAGTCAATTTGTGGTTGACAGTCGCAGAATTTTACATCATCAACACCTCATCACCAACAAGGCACGGCCATTGCTTCAAGCCCTCCTCGCTTCACGAGCAAGGGAGAAATTGTCGATTGAATGGATACATGAGTGTGCGAAGCGATTTTTGCATTTGTCGCATGCGTTAGAGGATCAAGGGGCCGCATTTAATGGCGAGTGAGTACTCAGACTTCAATTTATTACAACATAATTAATCTTCTCAATAGTGTTGGATTGGTGGTTCACTGGGTTCAACCAGTGACAATTGAGAGAACGGGACGGCGTGGTCGCCCTAGAAAGGTTATCAATGAAAGAATCTTACAGAAGATGATCCTTGGCTCGGGGTCCATGTCTATCAACAGGCTCTCCCGCCTTTTGGGGGTCTCAAGTAAGACAATTCATCATTCGATGAAGCGTTATGGGATCAAGCAAAAGCCATTCCAGCCGATGTCGAACAATGATCTGGACGCCATACTTTCGGCACTCAAAGAACAACGACCAAACATGGGGCAGAGATATGTATTCGGGTTTCTCCAGAAGAATGATGTCCACATTCAAAGGAGACGTATAGTGAGTTCAATGAGGCAAGTCATGGGACTCGGAATTGCCCTCCGCAAACATATGATGAAGAAGATCTACCGGCAACCCTATCGTGTTTCACGGCCCCATTGTCACAGATTTGGCAGAATACATTATTTACGTTATATCTCGCCGAATACTGGGCCGTTTACCTCGTGCTTAGTACCGTTGGAAAGCCCTCGTCCGTCGCATTCTGACGATACCCGGGACGTCGCGGGGCGTGCATCCGTTCAGGAGATACGCGCCGATCATTATTATCTGTATCATGTGTTGATTATCTGTGCCATCTGTAGTTTATCACTCCTCATCGTTCTAGAGGGTTCTGGAACGATCAGTAAGATAAGATCTTTATCTATGTTGTCATATGGTGTCATTGTTAACAATCAGTAAGGGTTTTATGCCATTGGCTAGGAGATATTAGTTTCTCCATGTAATTAGTAAGGACTAGAGTTCCTGGGGTCATCTGGTAGTGTCCCAGGTCCTAGCCCTCTGTGTATATAAACTAGCTGTCTGGTGTCTGTAGGACCCAGACTTAACAACTTGTCTACAGCCTAGCCTGTCTTATCCTCCATCTACTATCTGATCTTTGATCACTTCACTGCTTCTACTTGCTTATCTAAGACTGCTGTCCCCTTGCTTGTATACTGAGCTTAGGTAAGCATCAGGATTTGTGATACCCATGCTCTCTGGCATATCAATGGACATCACAAGTTGATAAACTGGGGTATTGTCATTCATGGTGTGGTCGATGGCTATACGCAATTGGTAAGGTCACCAGAAATCCCGAGTTCAATTGCTCATGTTATGCTCTTAGGTCACTGGTATCAAGGCAAGCACCAATAACACATCCGCAACGGTGCTAAAGATGTTTGAGGGAGCCATTGGAAAGTACGGTCTTCCTTCAAGGGTTAGAGGGGATCGAGGCGGGGAGAATAAGGAAGTATCAATGACAATGATACTTCTTTGAGGACCCAACCAAGCAAGTTTCATTTGGGGAACATCTACCCACAACACGTGGATTGAGCGTCTCTGGGTTGAAGTTGGGACTCAGTTTGCTCGACAGTGGAAGGCGTTCTTCCTCCACCTCGAAAGGGTCCATTTTCTCGATCAAAAGGATCCTAGCCATCTCTGGCTCCTCCACCACCTTTTCCTCGATTTGATCAACCATGACTGTGACGATGTTATGGTTCAGCGGGCTCCTAGACCTAAGTTAGGAGGCGCCTAGCTAATTAAGGACCGAGATCCTTAACCAGCCTGCTAATAGGTGAATTGGCGAAGTGACGATACCAAAGTATAATCAGCAACCGATAGTGTTGAAGCGTTGCAGCTATGGGTCTGTTAACTTCAGAGGATTAGAAGTTAAGGTCGACCAATCTTGGATTAGACGGGTAACAGTTAAGTTACAACAGAAGAGAATCAAAAACTTGGAGTTTTTGATCCTGTAATCTATGCCTATTTATGCAAGTCCAAGGTCGTTGTGTACTACTGTATCTACGAGTCATAAACGTCTGTCCGAGTCATCGATCGAAAGAGAGAAACTACTAGTACACTACAGAGCGTCCAATGAGTCAGTCTGTATCTAAGATCGTAGTCCATGATCTACTATAATGTTCTATCTACTCCGAGTCATCATTCTCTGAGACAGTAGAACGTTTGGACGAGGTGGGGAAGCCCGTGGAGGACTCCTGAGGCGTAGACGCTGCGGACGAGGATGAGGAGGCTGAGGAGGATGAGGGTGAGGACGAGAGATCATAGGGAACGATCTCTGAGGACATCTCCTGATAATAGGAGGCAATAGCACGGAGTGGTACATCTTCTGAGGAGTCAGAAGAAGCATCAGACACATTGTCAAACAGCCAAGGCTGCGACGGATAATGATGCCCGTATTCTCCTGACTCAATGAGCGCAGCAAGAACTCCAGGAAGTTCCTGCTTGTCATAGAACATGTAAGGATGTCGCCAGGTGGTGCAATTATCCGTGACCGGATAGGGGCGCCATCCATTCTCAATGGCTGCCATCCAGCACATTGGATACATGCTAAGGACTTCACCATCTCCGATTATATGGCGGTAGGGAGCCGCATGCATAGCTCGTTGAAGAACTGCATTAAGCTCGTTACAATCGTAGACAGGGGGAAGAGGCGTGAGCCTGTAATCGGAGGTGTGCCCAGCGATAACCCTAAGAAGGTTCTGGCCCTCAGGAACTAGGACGTGAGTCCCTGGGTCCATAACAGACGACTTCCAAGGAAATTGGAACCATCATCCCATCTCGGATGAAGGCCGTAATATGTCACCACTCGTATGCTTTGATAATTCATTTCGCTCAATAACAACTGACGTGTTCTGATCAGCAAATCAAAGCAGAAGGCCAATTACGCCATGGATTTTATGGGGATGACTGTGAGGGACTTCCCGTCGACCTCATTGAGTGATACTATGGTGTTGAGGGGCCCTGTTTAAAACAGACAGGCATTGAACGTGCCCAGGATGACACAACGGAATTTGATGCGGCCAATGAACAGGTTGAGACCAACGCCTATCCCCATGCCGTTCCCGTTCCACAAAAGAACTGTCCGTTCAACAAAGCCAAAATGATTGCCTTCGAACATCAGCTATACGTATTCCAGAATTCTGAGTTCGTTCCAGAAGGATACCTCGCACAGCCTGATGAACACGACAATTACTTGCCATATGAAGACTTCCAGGTCGGGAAGCAGCTCCAGCGTATCAGCCTCGCTCCCTCTGTTTGGCTACCACGTGCAGAAGACTGGGTACGAGGCCTTTATCTCTTAGATAGCATCATCGCTTTACGTGCCCCTTGAACCTATATAACCAGTGAGAAATGTATCTCTTTTGTGCCGTATCGCCATATCCTCCTCCTCTCTAAACTACTGTCTTTACGATATCTACCTTCTTTAATCTACGTTGCTACGCCAATCTCACCCACTGAGATGCCTCGTGCCCTGACCAGAACTCCTGTTAAGCATCACGCAGGCCGATCAGAAAGACAAAGTCCCTGAAAGCGCAAGGCCTCGAAAGGAAAATCAAGATACATAGAACCGTCTGAAGTAAAAGAACAGGTGAGTTTTCTCTTCACACACAATAGAACTCAGCTGATTGTTTTTAGGTCAGTTTTGACGACGATAGACATACGCCCCCCTTGCCCCCCAGCCAGCCACAAAGGGCTAGTCCCAGCCCTGAGGTGACGGACGAGGATGCTCAGAAGATTATTTTGTCACTTGGTACTGCCGCCTCCAGTATACGTTTGCTTGCCACAAATGCAAACGTTGAGCGTGCTTGCAAAGAGACCAATGCCGGTCTGAAACGCTACGGGAAGTCCTCAAGGACGGGAGCAGGTGCTTCTGCACCCACTGCTTGTCCAGGGCTGTCAAAGCCCAAGCCCAAGCCCAAGCCCAAGACAGCTGTGGGTCGTGATTTTGCTTCCATCCCTGCAAGGGCCCAGTCAGTGAGTACCATTTCTTTTTAATATAGTATTGGGATATTCACAAATCCTCAGCATATGAGCAACCCGGAGCATCGTGTTGGTACAATAATACTACTTCCATTTGGTGTTGACTGGGTAAGAAGTTTCTTATGTTATTTATATTCAAATTAATGAATGATGTTTCATCCAGAAATCAACAAAGGACACCTATAACTATCCCCATCACAAGGAATACATCATTCGTAGTTACGCCAACCCAAATTCTGTCCTCAATCAGCTGAAAAATGGGCATCTCTTGAACGATTTGGTGAACATTGATAACCTCGTCGAGTGCAAATTGGCCGTAATGAATCAAAACAGGGTCCTCACCATCAGGGAGGACTGGTTAAATGAAGCATTCACCGAATTTTTTAGTAATTTGTTTCCGGAGGCATTCGCATGGTACCGAAAACGTGTCAGTGGGAATGTATGCCCCTGGTGTATTGTTAATGTGTGGCGCGGAAAGTTTCACATTCCACATTTCCATGGTATGGATAGCCCAGACGGTGCCCAGGTTGTTAGGTATACTTTGAAGGATCGAATTAATGACAAATATCAGAAAATTTTGCTCAGTAAGTGCAGCTTTTTTCTACATAATACAAGCATTGACCGATTGTAGCGTTCAATATTCAAATTCCAGAGCCTCTTGTTTTTTTGTGGAAGGGTGTCAGCATACCTGACGACATCCTCTTTCTTGAGGAGGTAAGTGATGACTCTGAGTGGGATGTTGCGCTAGACCTCAAGAGGGAGGTCATTGATATCTCCTCTGGCTCCAACAGTCCCAGTGAGTTCACGGCTGCAGGTTTTTCTCTTCCAATTTAGCCATGTTATGCACACAGCATCTCCACCACCAAAAAAGGCAAAGATAGCCTGTGATAAACGTACGTCCTCATTTCTCTCTGATGAGTCCAATTTTTAATAAGCTTGAAGCTTCCAAGGCTCCACGCACCACGACTCCAACTCCTGCTGGCCCTACTACTGCTTCCTCCAGCCTCACCCGCCATAACACCCTTCACGAAACTAGAGACCTCCTGACAACATTTTCATCTTCATTAGTTATTGATGCCAGAACGAGCCAGCTCTTCCTGCCAGGCTCAGACATGAATGGGTGGCCCGCGCTGGACGGAGAGATTGATTTCCTTGCGTAGTCTTATATTTGTTGTCGTCTCTCTGTCTTCCTTGTCCCTCCTGTTAACCTTTCTCTCACTTAATCCGGATAGTCATTTTTCTATGCGCTTAGCCTCACTCAATACTTGCTTCCCCCCCTCTTACTTACGAATTATCACTAATTCAATACCTATGTTACCATGTGGGGCATGACCTGAGTTAAGAGTTGTTACACGGCAAGAACAGCGCGCGCTCAAGATATGTATTCAGCGCGTCAGACATCAAGTCTTCAGGGAAGAAAGTTTACTAGCGCATCATATTGATATATGCGCGGTAACTACGTATTCTGCGTGGTAACTACATGTTGTATGCAGTACGTATGTGCTGTGCGCGGTAACTATGTGTTGTGTGCGGTACGTATATGTTGTGCGTGGTGGGTATACATTCTGCGCAGCAAGTATATAACTTGCGCGGAGAGTCATAGTGTGCGCGGCACCAATGTGAATAAAGTCCACATTGGTGCAGCATAGTTGTAACAATGAGTCGTAGTACCCTGAGTCGGCAAGTATGACTACGTATGATACCCTTTGCCTCTCCTGTATGGTATTTAAGGACTCTAGAATAGTCCTATTATGATAACTTTCTGCCCTCTTCTTACTCGCTCTAACAAGCTCTACACAAGCAAGTCTCAAGCTCACCACCGTCTGACATAGCAAGGCAAGTAGTTTCCCTGTCGTACACTACCATGCGTGCTCGTCGTACGCTTTGCTTTCAACACCGGTGGTCAAAACGCCGATAACGATTTGGAGGTTGATGGTGATGTTGAGGACATAGCCAATTATATGGATCCAAAGATGTACTTGTTGCATTTTATCCTTTGTTATGGTTCAGCGGGCTCCTAGACCTAAGTTAGGAGGTGCCTAGCTAATTAAGGATCGAAATCCTTAACCAGCCTGCTAATAGGTGAATTGGCGAAGTGACGATACCAAAGTATAGCCAGCAACCGATAGCGTTGAAGCGTCGCAGCTATGGGTCCTTAACTTCAGAGGATTTAGAAGTTAAGATCAACCAATCTTGAATTAGACAGGTAACAGTTAAGTTACAACAGAAGAGAATCAAAAACTTGGAGTTTTTGATCCTGTAATCTACGCCTATTTATACAAGTCCAGAGGCTGTCTGTGTACTACTGTATATACGAGTCATAAGTGTCTGTCCAAGTCATCGATTGAGAAAGAGAAACTACTAGTACACTACAGAGTGTCCAATGAGTCAGTCTGTATCTAAGATCATAGTCCATGATCTACTATAACATTCTATCTACTCCGAGTCATCATTCTCTGAGACAGTAGAACGTTCGGACGAGGTGGGGAAGCCTGTGGAGGACTCCTGAGGCGTAGGCGTTGCGGACGAGGATGAGGAGGCCAAGGAGGACGAGGGTGAGGATGAGAGATCGTAGGGAACGATCTCCGAAGACATCTCCTGGTAATAGGAGGCAATAGCACGGAGTGGTACATCTTCTGAAGAGTCAGAAGAAGCATCGGACACATCGTCGAACAGCCAAGGCTGCGACGGATAATGATGCCCGTATTCTCCTGACTCGATGAGCGCAGCAAGAACTCTAGGAAGTTCCTGCTCGTCATAGAACATGTAGGGATGTCACCAGGTTGTACAATTATCCATGACCGGATAGGGGCGCCATCCATTCTCAATGGCTGCCATCCAGCACATTGGATACATGCTAAGGACTTCGCCATCTCCAATTATGTGGCGGTAGGGAGCCGCATGCATAGCTCGTTGTAGAACTGCATTAAGCTCGTCACAATCATAGACTGGGGGAAGAGGCATGAGCCTGTAATCGGAGGTGTGCCCAGAGATCACTCTGAGAAGGTTCTGGCCCTCAGGAACTAGGACGTGAGTCCCTGGGTCCATAACATCCTTGCTCTTCAGAGAGTAGGATCCAACCCCTCTCTGAGGGCCCTTCCACGAGTGGGCTAATGACCGTTGGTCAGGTTTCAGGATGACTGTAGCTGGAGAAACAAACCTTGTCGTCCGAAGGTATGATCCAATTCATGCATGATCTTGGCCACTGATGGAATCAAGTGTGTGGGAGCGGTTAAAAGTAGGATGACTTGCACCTGTCGTGAGGCCCGAATATTAATCTGCATGTATTTGTCTGACTCACAGCCTGCACTTTTCATACTCGTCTCATAGCTCCCGTCTTGAGAGGTTGTTCTGTGTTATAGTATAGACAATGAACACCAGTAGTGATATTTGGCCGGAAAGGGAATAGGTTGTGAGTGCCCGAGATTCCCATGTTGGCAAATTGAGGAGCACGGCCAGGTCGCCTGCATGTATAAAATCCTCTGGTCACCTCCACTGATGTCCTGTGAAATGGGTTGGTGGCTTAATGTGAGTTATGAGGGTGTGTGTAGTCAAGGAGTGTTGTTGGTGGTTTATTGATAAGGTGCTATGTTACATGGCTATCTGGTGTGGGTCACATGCCTTGTCAACGCATCAACGACCTCGCTCATTTCATTGCTAGGTGTATCACATATGTTAAACTGAACAACAAAGAAAGTTGGAGTTTATAAATAAATCCTACCCAACCTGGAGTTAACAGGATGATGAGAAGGGGGGTGGGGTATGATCCCACATAGTATACCAAGATGTTTTTATCCTCTTACTAGCTAGTTTGCACAATCGCAGCATCCATGTAACGGATGTCCAGGCCAACGGTAATCATTACTCTTAGCAAAGCAAAACAGCTGAAGGTCACCTGCAACATCTCACTCTCCTGGTATACTTACGAAAATACCATAATCTCTGTGAAAGGCAACTGATAAGCATTGAGATTTTGGACAAGAACCTCCTTATCAGCTTCGTTCTTATGCTTCACAAACAAGACATCATGGTGATAGTAACAACTGTTATGATGTGATATGATGGTGTGTACACATACAGGAGCCAGAGGATGCGCACACCTGGGCTTCCGATTTGTGGTGCACCAGGTAGTGGAGTACACAAGTTAACATAGCAAAACATAAGGAATCACAAACTTGAAGAAGGGATAAATGATTCTCTGTGTTTTCAAGAATTAGTCCCAAGAGCACGGAGCATCACATGACAAGCACACGGATGACACCAGATCGTTGTCATGAGCGCCAAACGTCTCAATGATTGATGAGTTGGGTGTGTAGAAGATACATAACATGTGCTTTTCCCAATCTCTACTAGCCTCCCTCCAGTACCATGACAGACTTACCCTTAGACTTGCACCTCTGGTATGACTTATGGGAAGAGTATTATGTTGTGAACGTGCGTATATTATGCTTCTGGTGAACACCCAAAGGCTCAGAAATATTGATACAGTACATTTCTTGTGATTCTCGTTTCTCAGGCTCAACGCACAGGGGGCAGCTTCCAATACTTTGCTTTTAGTTGTGCTCCTTTTCATCCTAGTATGCGAGTGGTCTCGCACACTCTTACAAGAAGTCCGTTGTGTTGCAACAATAATGCTTGACTGTGCACCACTACTGATCTCTGCAGATTCGAAATATATGGTCAGGAAAATGGGTTTGGATTAATATTATATACATTCTGTGTCGATATATGCCTCTTGCTGTTCTTTTATCAGGATTACAAGGTGTGTCCTTATTCTAAAGCCCCAGTCAAGTTCAATGCATTGCATCTACAGCAGTATTCCACATGCAGTTTCAGCTCACTCAGTACTGGATAGGCATTAATTTTGTTCCTCATTAATAGCCTCCCCCATCCTGCTCCGACTTTGCAAACATATTCTCAATGTGTGAGCGTTGTACCTTGACCATAGTATTAGATATTAGGAGTGGTGCTCATTTTATCCCCTTAATCACAGGGCTCTCAGTCTTTGGTTTACTTGTCTGTGAATGTAAGTGTATCATCGATTCTTGTTCACCATCTCACGAGGACATCTTACCATTCAGTATCATTCATGTTACGAGTATATGCTCTATGGGGTACTTCACGGACGGTCGCAATCTACCTTGTTTCTTTGGTCATGGTAAGCACTTTGCTTATAACATTTTTACCGACTCATCACTGATTCTGTCGGGCAAGATTTTGATGATTGGCTTAATATCAATCCCTTCTATGATGACAAGGTCCATTCAGCAGGGCGACTCATTCTCCATTTGTGCTACCAGCCCTGATGGGATGAATTCCTTTTCCACGGTGACTGTGGTGGCCTCATTTGATGTCTTGCTTGTTGATGCAGGTATAGATACAAATAGGTAGTCCGCCAAAGAAAGCAGCTAACTCCACCTCTGCAGTTGTCTTGGGCATGGTGATATGGGCTATAAAGAGATTTTATCATATCCATGATGAGCCGAATCATTTGCTGAGGAAGATACGGCGGGACACCATCATTTATTTCTGTAGTAATTGTCATGAGTTCCTCCCAGCAGGATATTTGTGTGTATGGAATTCATGGTTGCACTAGTCATTGCAAGCTTCTCAGTCACAATCATTACACTCGACGCAAGTAAAGGAATGGTGTTGCTGCGGTAAGTAAAAAAGCACAAATCTTACCAGGTCTACCAAAAGCTCAAGTCACAACGATAGTATTGGAAGTGTCCTCACAAGTATCCTGGCAAGCATGATGATGTTGTGAATATGTCCTAGCAGCAACAGGGTCCTAATGTTGAAAGCAAAGCGTACGACGAGCACGCAGAGTAGTGTACGATAGGTAAGACACTTGCCTTGCTGGTTGAGACGGTGGTTAGCTTGAAAACTTAGAGTGGTTTGAGCTTTGTGAGAGCGAGTAAAAGAGCAGAGAAAGTTATCATAATTGGGCTATCTAAGAGTCCTTATATACCATAGAGGGTGC
Source organism: Macrolepiota dolichaula (assembly GCA_003315915.1). Classification (NCBI taxonomy): domain Eukaryota; kingdom Fungi; phylum Basidiomycota; class Agaricomycetes; order Agaricales; family Agaricaceae; genus Macrolepiota; species Macrolepiota dolichaula. Next base: position 494 of record QFDT01000539.1, on the reverse strand, counting down.
AGGGTAACTACACTACGCATACTACGCTGACAAGCACATCGACGGATGCAGATGAATGCAATCGGAGAACTGTCAGCTATTCTATTGAGGTAAAAATAGATAGCATAATGGAAGCGTGCTGGTATCATTCCGCACAGCCTCGTGTGATCAATGCTTCGATGATCAACGTATGATCAGAGTCAATGATCCGGTCCGAGCGCCCGTGACGGCGCTTATGCTGTCACGTGATGTGACATGTGACGAGAGCATGACCAGCGCTAATGCTGCTTTGTCAACACCTAATGAATAGGACTATGGGGAAGCACCCATCATGGTGCTATGCACAGTGGTGAGGTGATCTAACACTCACTGGATATAGGGTAATAGAGTTGAGAGTAGAGAGTTTGTATAGCAATAGAGAGGTAGAAGAATGTGTATTGAACTGTGGAATACATAGGGAATACATAGGGTTTATATACCTATTCTAAAGAGTGTATTCATAGAAGTATCTAAGG
>QFDT01000537.1:0-10275 GCA_003315915.1 Macrolepiota dolichaula | reverse complement strand
TTAGTGACCCATTGCGACCTATAGTGATTTTGTATTGATTTCACTTCTACTACCTAACTAGCACATTAATGTTAACAGCAGAATACTGCGTAGCGGTGTACTATGAGATAGAACGCATGCACTTACAGAGTGAACTGGTGTTTGAGGAGCTTGAAGAGCTTTAGAGCGAGTTGTACGCGCGATATAGAGATCAGAGAGAAAGTTAATTATTATGCATACTGGACGAAGTCCTTATATACCATATAGATTGTCCGATGACTAAGCATCTACCCTAAGTAAACTATCGCATCGCTTCAACATGCAGACAAGGTGCGAGAGCAATGCGTTCCTACTCTATTGTAATCTAATAATAGAAAGAAGCATAATTGATGTCCATGCGGTTATCGCATAGCATCCTGTTGACAAGGATCATTTGTCGACGTACGGCAAGATCACAAGTCATGTGATGAAGAGCATGTCACGTGTTACTGTGTCAACACTCCCCTTGCTCAGAGTCACATGGGCGAAGACGCTCTTTGTGCTCAAGCAGATATTATAGGTATTTATACCGCGCTCCTCAGCGCAATTTGGGCGAGACGAACTCAAGCCCGTAAAAGTTATCACGGAAGTAATTAAACTTTACCGTGCCGAGATTTTTGGTAAGGAGATCAGCGGGGTTTTCGGTTCCCTTGATTTGTGCAGTTTCGATCATCCTATTATCAACCACTTCTCTTATGTAGTGATAGTGTATGTCAATGTGTTTTGACCGCTTCTCTACTGCTTCATTTTGCGATAAGAATAGCGACCCCATATTGTCACCGCGCAAAGGAAGGGGTGGAAGGCTGAAATTAAGCTCGCCTAATAATTGCTTAATCCAGACTAGTTGGCGACTCGCGTCTGAGAGTGCCATATACTCGGCTTCCATAGAAGATAACGCGACAGTCTTTTGCATCCTAGAAACCCACGTCACTGCGGATTGCGCAAATGACACAAAGTAACCGGACTGAGACCGTCTGGTGTTGGGATCAGCTCCCCAATCGCTGTCACTGAAGGCAATGATACCTTCTCCCCCTTTTCCGTTCATGGTGATACGGTAAAGGCGCGTTGCGCTAAGGTAGCGCATTATGTAGTATGCGCGGTCAAGATGTTCTTGACTGGGGTTGTGAGCGTGCCTTGATAATTGTGTCACGGCATGCGCAATGTCTGGTCGCGTGCCAATCATTAGGTACATCAAGGAGCCGATCACCTGCTGGAAGCGTGTTCGGAGCACCGGAGTGGGCTCACCGGGATTCGCAACGGCTTGGTAGCCTTCCGGGAGAGGTGTTTTTGCGGGTTTCGCGTCAATCATGTTGAACCTCTTTAAAACCTTGTCTAGGTAATCCCGTTGATCTAAGTAGATCATGCGATTCTTTCGATCCCGACGGATTGTCATGCCAAGGAACTCTGTTCCTGAGGTTTCCCTACAATCCCATTGCTTCATGAACTCTCCTTTCTTCTTTTTCAGAAGGGCAGAGTCATTTCCCATAAAAAGCACGTCGTCAACGTAGACTATGGCAATGACAAGCTTGCCAGTCTTCGGATCGACATAAATATATACACCAGCATCAGATTTGCATCGTTTAAATCCTAGGGTTATCATTGACGCGGATACTTCGCGCCACCAGGATAAACCGGCTTGCTTAAGGCCATATAATGCTCGGCGTAACCTCCACACCTTCTTCTCTTGACCAGGGATGACGTGTCCTTCTGGTTGCTCCATAAATATCTCTTCATCGAGGTGTCCGTATAGATAGGCAGTCTTCACGTCTAGACCTTCTATATCCCAATCTTCTAGAGCCGCTAACGCGAGTAGTATACGCGTGGACTCGTACCGGACAACTGGTGAGAATAGTTCGTCGAAATCTACGCCCTCGATTTGTGAGAATCCTTTCGCCACTAGCCTAGCCCTGTATCTACCATCGGACTTGGCGGTGTAAACCCAGCAATTTTTAATCGCTCTCCTTCCCTTTGGGAGATCGACTAATTCATATACTTGTCGATCCTTAAGCGCTTTCATTTCGTCGTTTTCAGCGCTATCCCATTTAGCACGTTCTTCAGCAGTTAAATTCGCTAAATCCCAATGCTGCTTCGGAGTGTTATTTTTAACCTCGGCGGAGTTCGCCTGTGCAATTAAATAGTCGATAAATTTTACTCCCCCTTCTTTCGCAAGTTGAGCTATCGGATCTTCTTCCATTTGATCCGCTGGTTCATCAGTCTGCCATGTGTCAAATATGGGATTTCCCGTTGTTTCACGCTCATTGAAGTTGCGGCGCATTTGACGCAGACGTGCACCTGCCTCATCATCAGGCATATTTTGTGCGGGAGGTCGATTATCACGCCAGTAATTAGCGCGCGACTGTACAGCTTGTTCTTGCGGAGGAGCCCACTCTCCGCGATCATATCCGCGTAGAGTTTCGACTGGGTGAGCCCTTTCACCATAGACGTTATCGGGACGAAGCGGTACTCGCTTCGGGCGCGTGGATCGGCGCACAGGCTCCGGTGAAGGAGTCCTCCCCTGTGTAAACAGTCTTCTCCCTTGTTCCGGCATTGCTGGAGAAGCAGGCCAATTTGATGGCCTGACCTCAGGTTGGGAGGTCGAATCGGGAACAGGGGCGTAGTCTAGTGGTGTTGGGCTTCTTGATTCTTCTTTCAGTGCTGGAGAAGCACTTCGAGAAGTAGAAGGGGTATACACAGTGACACGGCGGCCACGTGGCGGTTGACCCTGGGAAGGTGCAGGTGGAGCACTCGATCCCAAAGGTGGCGGAGGTGGAGCTGGTGGAGCTCCCAGACCGAAGTTTGAGGGAGGGGGTGGCGGAGCATTGCCGCTGCCAGGGGCAGGGGGATCAGGTGGAGGAATTGATCCTCTCTCTATCGCCTCGTTACGTTTGGTTGAGTCTATTGGTTTACGAGGATACCAACTCTCGTCAAAAATGGCTGTGGGCGATCTGAAGATCGCATTCCCTTGATGGAGGCGGATGAAGATGTAGTTGACGCCATCACCATCGTATCCGACGAAGATCATCGGCTCCGAGTGCGGACTTTGTTTATCCTTGTGCATCTCGGGGGGAATAAATACATAAGCTCCACATCCAAATATTTTCGTTCGTTGCATATCTGGCTTTATGCCAGTGTAGACTTCATATGGGGTCTTCCACTTTAGACGTTGAACGGGAGTACGATTGTACAAAAAGGCGGCGGTTCGGACCGCGAACTCCCAGTATGATGGAGCGAGGTTTGCGTGTAATCACATAGCCTCAGCCTTTTCTCGGAGCATCTGATTGAAGCGCTCTGCTCGACCGTTCTGTTGATGCACGTGGGGTGCAGACGTCGTGTGTTTGATACCATTTAGCAATAGGAATTCCTCAAATGCCTTCGACGTGAACTCCCCTCCGTTATCGGAGTGAAGACGTTGAATCCTATGCCCGGCTTGTTCCGCTTTTATCATTTCCATGAACTGCTTGAAAGCAGTCAGCGTTTCCGCTTTTGAGCGTAGAAGAACAATGACGGCTCGGGCAGAGTACTCGTTGAGGAATGTGACAACCCACTTAAATTTGTGGTAGGAAGTCATTGGGAATTCCATGAGGTCGGTATGTACAACCTCCAGGTATTTGCGCGCTTTGGGCTCCTGAAGCGGAAAACACTTTTGGTGCATTTTGCCAAGGGCGCAACCTTCGCATAGATGTTTCATCATGATATCAATAGGTGGTATGCCGAACGAATTCTCTCGGGCCTTCTGAAGGACTTGATCGGAAGGATGCCCGAGGCGACGATGCCATAGATCAAATGATGAGGCTTCTAATGTCACGGATTCGCCCACCGCATGATTATAGAGAATGCGTGAGTGGACGTGATGCAAGGATACATCGTGTTTCGCTGGTTTAGCGAACATCCATGAATTGCCTTGTGGTGTAACGAGTCTTGTTCCATTTAAATTAGCTTCTGATCGAAGACCCGCCTTAAGGAAGGTGCCGATTGAAAGAAGTCTGTTCCGAAATCCTGGTACATAGTAAACAGGCCACAAGCGGGTTATTTTAGGTTTAAGGTGCAAGTGGTGCTGTATGATCACAGTCCCTCGACCTTTAATAGGAAGAGGTGCGGTATTTCCCGCGGTGCCGACTGTTCCGAAGTTCCCTTCTTCGAACTGGACAAAGTCGCTCATGTGGGGCGTAAAGTGCATTGAAGCACCTGAGTCCAGTGTCCATACAGCAGGTGGTCCCTGTGCATAAGTTATTAAAGCGTTGCAGTCTATGCAATCGCTCTCTTCACATCTCGCAGATGGTTTCGTGTTCTCCTCAGTCACGCTTGATACAAGTGCAGAAAATGTATATTTTGGGGAGCTAGCCCCAGCACGATCGATAGCAGACAAAGAATTATCATAATTGTTCTTTTTTCCATACCAGCCCTCAACCTCGCTCATCACATCCTCGCGGGTTCGCGTGGGGATGGGGGGAGTCTGGGAACAATTGTGAGTGAGGGAATGATGCGAAAAGGAAGGTACGTACGAGTAGGAGTCGCTTCCGTAAGGCGTCCCAAGAGAGACGGCGTCGTCATCTACCTCCATGTTGTTGACGGAGGAGAAGATCAAAGGAGAGGGAGGACATGGGGTAGTCCTCTGCCAGAAGGGGTCTTTGAACCCACTCTGTTCCCACTCCGCGGAAGGAGCGCGGGGGAACTTCTCTGACAACCTCTTCTTGTACCCGATCTGGGCACGACGCTGCGCACGCTGCAAGGCTGTGGCGGATCTCTTAGATTGCGCGGGGGTTTCCCACGCAACGTCAGTCGCCGTCATGGCGAGGTCCTGAGGGACCAAAAGGGATTCCGTTGTGCTCATACAAGCGAGCAACGTGCGGGCGGAGGGGGAAGCGGAATGCTCGGCTGAGCAGGCGAGGGCGAAACCAGATGTGAAAGTAGATGGACCAGGCGGAGGATTGTGAGTTGCCTGGTTGGTGATTGCGAGTCCGGAGCCGGGTGGTTGGACGAACGGGTCGTTTGACCCGGAGGCAGAAGCCTGCTGGGCCGCGGCAATCGCGGCCTTCTTCTTCTTTCCACCACGACGAGACTTCTTTTTCTTCTCTTCCTCCTGATTGGAGGACTGCTGGTTGGGCTGGGGGTTCTTCGGTCCAGGTCCCGAACTCTGACCCTGATTCTGTCCCTGTCCCTGCGGATTACGCTGGCCTTGCAGCCGGGACTGGTTCTGATTCTGGTTCTGGTTCTGGGGACCTTTCCCCTTTTGGTTCCTCCAGTTGGGATTCCTCCCACCTGGGTGGACCCCAGAGAAGCGAGCGGCGGAAGCAGAGGACGAGGATGTGTGGTATGCGGCGCGGAGTGTGTCGGAGACGATGTTAATCGTCAGGGCGGAGAATGTGTTCTGATACTGCGTTTGGAGGGAGGTACGGTGATATTCCCACTTGTCGGGGATGCGCTGAATTAGCATTATGGCCTGTAAAGGCTCAGAGATTGTGAGGCGTTGTGCCTGAAGGGCGCGGATATGGTTGTTCCACACGGCGATCTCCTGGGTGGGATCAACCTCGCCTGAGAAGGCGAACCCTTGAATCGCATCTACTGCGACTATTACCTCCAGAATGCCGGCAGTTCCAAGCCGGGTGGCAAGGTCCTGCCATAGCGCATGCGCTGTGGTGTGGCTGTGCCTGCGGAGGTCGCGGGACAGCTTATTGGTAAGTATCGCGAGTGCGGCGCGATTCACCGTGTGCCAATTGTTTATATCGGCGTTCTCTTCTGCGGTCGGCGGAGTAGTCGCTGCCACAGGGAGAGAATATATCCCTCTCATGCACGCGCCCAGAGTGGTGATGACTCCATCGCGGATCGGCATAGTGTACTGATCCATTACCATTCCTACCTCGTATTGCCACTCGTCGTAGTCGATGGCTCCTTGGAGGATGGGCAAAGTAGCAACTAAAGCTGAGGCCATTGTAAAGATATCTGGAAAGAATCGCGTAAGCTTCTGAAGACAGCGAATCGACGCGTCAACGAGCTATGGTCGCCATAGAGTCGTACGTGGGCTGCACAATGTCAGGGTTAAGGAGTTGGCCATGGAACATGGTTCACTCTGCCTAACAAGGTCATACGGACTGCCCTTGTCAAGCGGATTAGCTCGTGCAGATGTGCTGGGGAGCGCCATCACACAGAGCTGTTCGCTCGTCGTACAGACTATCCGGGGCCCATAACCTGTTAACAGCAGAATACTGCGTAGCGGTGTACTATGAGATAGAACGCATGCACTTACAGAGTGAACTGGTATTTGAGGAGCTTGAAGAGCTTTAGAGCGAGTTGTACGCGCGATATAGAGATCAGAGAGAAAGTTAATTATTATGCATACTGGACGAAGTCCTTATATACCATATAGATTGTCCGATGACTAAGCATCTACCCTAAGTAAACTATCGCATCGCTTCAACATGCAGACAAGGTGCGAGAGCAATGCGTTCCTACTCTATTGTAATCTAATAATAGAAAGAAGCATAATTGATGTCCATGCGGTTATCGCATAGCATCCTGTTGACAAGGATCATTTGTCGACGTACGGCAAGATCACAAGTCATGTGATGAAGAGCATGTCACGTGTTACCGTGTCAACAATTAACGGACTCCTGCTTTTCCTTTTACTTCCCTTCTTTCATTCCTGTACTATACTTAACTACAGACCTCCGTCGTTCCCTTTCTATGTTTAGATACGGACCTCCACTTCTCCTTCTTCTGACAAACTACCATCTTTCGATAGCTTGTACAATACACGATAAATAGCAAGCTTGTAAGTAGGTAGTCTTCTCAATTCGAATCTTAGCATTGTTGCTACTAGACAGTGTTCTTCTCTCGCTCCTAGTGTTGAGTTCTTCGAGCCCTGACAAGGCAAGAACTACCTGGTGTTCTCCCTCTCTCCCTCGACGTTGTCTAAGGTACTTGACATCGTCTCGGCTGTGACTTCAAGTCTGGTAGACTTGTCACTCTTGCCGTCCCTCATCTGCTGTCTTATCCGACCACAGCAAGGTCCTAGTGAAGAGGACCAGAAGCGTTGGATCCATTGGGAGATCTAGCTAGCCTCATAATGTCCAGTACAGGATTAACGTGCACTGCTGGACAAGAGCTCTGGTGAAATCCTAACACCGGTGGCAGAGTTGGGGTGCTAGCTGAGTACTGTTGCAGCTGTGTCGTGGACTGTCAGGGTGAGGTGTGGAATGATCCCAAAAAGGTTTGTTCTGACTGGTCAGAGAAGGACTGTGAGATTGAGGGATTGTATGTGAACTGATCTGGTTCACTTGAGTCAGAAAAGTGGAGTGGTTGATCTCTGTATTTCTGTGCTGGAGGTGGATGACTAGACTGTTGAGACGTTCCTCTGGTAGAGTGTCAATGTGATCTTGTAGACTGAGATGATCAGGGATCTGCGGAAATTGCGGGGAGATCTGTGGCTGATGTCTGGGATGCAGATCTCTGAACTGGTGCGGAGATGTGAGGTAATGACGGTTCCTGTGACTGGGGTAACCTGGTACGGGCTTCAGGTTCTGTGGAATAGGGGTGGGTGGTCTGGAGATTGTGGCGGTTGGTTCTGCGGGAAGGGAATGTGGATCTGGGGGGAGGGGGTTGTTGTTGTTGGGAAACTGCTCGTTGCCTGGCAGATTCTTGAAGTTGTGCAAGGGCGTCTTCGGAAATGGTGGATTAGGAGGTGAGTAGGAATAGATATGAGGTTCTTCAAGCACTTCCTGGCTGAAGTGTTCTTGATAACGAGACGTTTTGGCGGTGGGTGGACAGCGACTAGGCGTGACATTCCTTTGCTAAATGTAGACTTGAAAAGAATACCACTCGGGATTTACTTCTTGAGGTTGGATTGAGAATACCACTCTGGGCTTTACTTCTGTAATCCAGGGTGTAGAGTTTCCTGATTGTCAGATACCACTCTGGGATTTATACTGATAATCCGGTGACCGAGTTGTCAAATACCACGCTGGGATTTAGTTTGACCACTAGTGGTTCTCTTGAGGACAGCGATGTAGCGTGAGCCTTTGAGAGAGTCAAAAAGGTAGCGACGAGGCATATTGATCCGACTAGCTTCTGAAACAGCGACGAGGCTTGATGCAAAAGCAGGGGTGGGGAGTATTACTGGATGCAGAGGTTTCCAATAAGAGCTTCAACCTAATGTTATGGTTCACCTAGAGGGCACCGCAAGGATGGCCGCTAGGCTAGTCAACACTGAAGGATCACTTCAACAATCACCTTCAGCTGACAACACTCGGTTGTCCTGGAGTACTGAACAGAGACTAATATCTCCTGCTGTTGACAGACAGGAGAACACTAAGTTCACTTGAGGGAATACAACAACAAGTTATATTTGAGAGAGAGAGATAGAGGACAAGAGTAAAAAGGGAGACAAACGAAAGGATAAACGAAAAGGTTGAAGCTGAAGCTTCAACTACAGAATAGTCCGTTATTTATACAATTTGAAGTACTTCTGTCTTTACTATTTCATCCATGCTAATTAGGATGAAACACTACTGACGGGATTGGAAGGGACGTCAGAATGAGATGGCATTCCGGGAATGGAAGCTTGCTGTGAAATGGAAGACAACGGATCTACAGAATCTGTGCTGTCGGAGTTCTCTTGATCCAAAGGCGATGACAATGTGGAGAAGTGGCTGATAGAGAGATTGACAGGGGAGTTGGTCCGGCGGAGGTTGTAGGGTCGGCCCATCAGGTACGGGTGGGTGAAGGACATATCTCCAACAATCTGCCTCCATCTGTAGTTGTCGGCTCTGGTGAGTGCAGGCCGAGCAATCGTAGTCTCATAGAGTCTGTGCCAATAGATATGGATAAAGGGCGAATTATTCCATACTTGGCGAAGGTGGCGGTTGAGGTACTGGGACTCGTACCGAGGAGGCGGAGGGGTTCCATGTGGAGAGGTAGATTGGCCCAGTACTTCTTTGTAGTCCGGAATGTCGAGGAGTTCGAGGCGCCACTTGTATAGCCAGTGTAAGGGGTTCATCGTCGAGACCATAACATGTCCAAAAGAAATGCACATCTACTATCTTAATTCACTGTCATTTCAGCTTCAAAACATATAATCTATATTTTAAATCATACTATATCTTAATTCATGTTACCACAGCATTCTAATACAAGTACTTTTGTGTGGCCAGAGGCCCTCCTCAACTTGTGAAGAGAAGTTGATTTGGGTGTCACGTGCATGTGCGCCACTGTATGGTTGCCTAACGTTTCGCAGACACAACATCAAAAGGAGTTATTGGGTTCCTTGGGCAAACGTTTAACAGAGTTGTATGGAGTCAATATGCTCAATTGGGATGGTAAGGCTTGGTTACCCCGCCTCAAGTCCCGAAAGGAAAGGAAGTAGAAGGCGTTGCATTGTCGGAGGGTTGGTTTGAGTGTTATTATTTGCGACTGACTTTTGTCGTGATTTTTGGTGGATATGAGAGTCATTTTAGGGTCATTTCTAGGGCTAAGTTATCACTACGGTGGTCGTGGTCGATAGCGAACTGCCTAATATTATACTAATGAAGTCACTAGGACAGGAGGCTCGTATATTATCATCTAACAAGACCATCCCGCCCACCCCATCTCTCGAATCATGGGTACCATAAACAACGTTGGGTGTCAACATCGCTCAAAAACCTTGTAGAGATCATGCAAGCTGGCCACCTGAACAACATCCCGATCCAAAAGTGATTTCGGGGGTATGAGATATTGTCGCATGGCGGGGAAGAGGGCATGTTGAATCTGCCAGCGGTCAGCTTTGTCTTGTGATTCCTGCTCTTTGGACGTTTCAGACTCAGATGATTGAGGAAACATTGCGCCTAGGCTATAAAAGTATGCCAATTCGCGAAGGAATGTGTCGAAACACTCTGTCTCTGACGTCCAATCGACCTTTTTAGAAAGGTATCAACATCGAAGTGACTGAGGCTTGGGAGAAAACACACCTGCGGTCCTAATCGCATCAAGAGCATGGGCAGAAAATCAAGGTTGGGTATATAATCCCGCAAGAGAAGGGGAAGGCTTTGTATATATCCTGATTCTGATATATCGAGAGAGAAGTATTCAGTGAGCATTTGGCGACGCGTCAGAAGGATATTCGCAATTTTCTGCATCGTATGGTTAGTTGATTTCACCAACACGGTCGAAGACCGATGACGGGAATCATACTTCGATAATTTGAGCCTTGCTAAGGTTGCTATTCTTTGTGGAGTCTTCAGCCTGAACGGCAATCTCCAAGAGATTCTTGAGAGGGGGCGCGGG
>QFDT01000536.1:0-50357 GCA_003315915.1 Macrolepiota dolichaula | reverse complement strand
GGGGGGGTTACATCGGGTTGATTTGGGGGTATGGCGCTGTGAGGGGCCGTTTTTGGTTTTCTGACGAGGAAGGCTATTTTGAGATACCTGGCATTTTAGTCACCATATATGCGAGAGTACTAGTGTATATCATACAAGCGAGGGTCCATTTATTTTGGGATCAGGAAAGGGCATCTATATGTGTGATGAGACGATTTTTTTTTCTCTCAACCCGGGACAACAAGAGGTGATCAAGGAGGTCAACCGATGGCCTTGAGTGGACCGTGGTGGATTCCTTGAGTAGTCACTCCGTTTAGATATGGTTGTCCGCCTGTCCCTGATACCGGCGGGACTTTGCGACGTTGCCTTCGGGTTCACTCAAATCGGAGTTGGAAGCGTCAAACTGGTACCACTATCAAGTTTAGACACTTGAAAGGTTAGACGTAAATGACGGTACGGACTACAGGCCAGATCAAATGGAAAAGCCTAAATTTATCCCCTTCGCTCTCAATCTCGGAGCAAGCTAGACCCCGTTCTCCAATGGAGAAATGTCACCAGGTATACGGAAGCACAAATATCTCCTCACTTATGCGAGAGTCTTCTGCCTCGGGCTCGAGAATAATGTCCAGTTCATCGGGAAGTGCCTCTTCGATTGGGTGATCACATTTGAAAATAATACAACTTCTTGAAGGATCTCGGCCCAGGATCGTGGCCTGCACCAAGGGGTATTGTTTCTGGCGCATTCGAATACGATCCAAAAGAGCACCAAGCGCCGGGTATGGTTCATCTGACTGGAAAAAAAAATGACTGTCATTACCTGATATCCGAGTAATCACGAAATTTCTATACCTGGCTGATAGGGTTTCGCAGATCAGCGTGCATAAGTTCATTTACATGCTTGCGCTGGGGTGTTAGTTACTGCTTGTGCCAGGAGAGATGTCAACATACTGGTATAAAGCGATAGGTCTGTAGAGCATATTTTGCCTAATCCATGATCAGCTGATCTATATTTGTTCCAATGCAGATCATGGAACGTACCTCCGGATGTTGATAGAAAGCCGAAGAACCGAGCGGCCAGTAAACACTATCCATCCCCTCCATTACGGCAGTGCAAGAAAAGCCATAGTACGTCAATTTATCGTTGCGGATGCACGTTATATCCACATCTTCCAAATTAATCGATCTAGCGAACCCACATAAATCAACCAAGGTGGTATTCTGTGATACTCTGTTAACCGTCGATACGGCCCAAGGGCACAAGAAACCTACAAATAGGCGTAAAAGGGTCTCGAAAAAGCTGAAAATCATAAAGTCGTTCATCCCAAGAATCAGGTATTCACCGATGATTCTGCTGAAATCGATCGACTGAATTCTGTCAAGAATGGTTTCTCTCTCGGCACGCCTGACAAGGTCCCCAAACAGCTGTACCGCCGTGGCATAAACCATACACTGGAGCTGAACTTGTGCGCTTGCTTCAACAGGACGCCAGCTGAGAGAAATGTTGGAGAGGTCGGGTGTTGGTTGGTCTGCGTATCAATTGAGCGTCTTTTATCAGACACATATCCCGGAAAGGACATACTAGGCACAACCGCCTGATCAAGAACGCGAAGACCACAGAGCCATGGACCCGCCACCATGTCAGTGGGACTTATTGAGAAAGGATGCGATCCCTTGAGATAATCTACGAAGGACTTGTGGAGAAATTCTAGCCTTTGGCAGCCAGCATCGGTGGGATTTGGGATGCGTAGTACCGCGTGTAGCTTTCGTAGGGCGCTATACGCCTGGTGTTGTTCGATATTGAGGATGTTGCATGCCACCATCAACAGAGAAGCGTGTGCGGATGGCCAAATATACTCCCAAAGGTAGTATCCCAGTAAGCGTTTCGTGATAGGGAGAATTGATACATTGATTCGTTGAAAAATGCTTGTGTATAGGCCATTCAAGGCTGCGAGTGGGTTGTGCTCGGCGTGCATGCTCGGATGAGTAATGATGTCAAGGATTTGCTCGAGCTGTGCGATGGGATCTCCGATATCGGGGTCTTCAATGAACTTCATTACCGTAGCGGCAAATACAAAATGACCGAGAGCGAAATGCGCGATCACGGAAATGTGTTCTTCATATGGCCAAGGGGTAACCGAGGATATATGGTCCGGGTATTGCTGGCGAACATTCTCAAACTCGCTTCGGAGATATCGCTCCACGTCCTTGCAGGCCTCGTCCGAGTCGATTGGAACTTCCTCCTCCCAGTAGGCGGCACGAACATCGTCGCGATGAAAGAAAACTCTGAGATGAGATTCCGGACGACTGCTGATGATCCATAAGAGAGGAACGGTTGGGTACTCCAGAACGAATGTGCTGATCAACTTGATAATTTCGCACTGGGCACGTTCTGATGAAATCTCCGCCTGGGTTCTTGGATCTAGTGGTCTACACTCATCTAAACCATCTAAAAGAATAAGAAAAGGCGTGGAGCCTCTGCCGATGCCCCTCTGAGCAAATGGCTCGACGATCAGCTTCCTAAATTGCTCGCTCATCGTTTTGTCCAAAGACCGAGGGTCCTGTGACATCAACTCGACCGCATAGGCCAGATACGAGGGATCCTTGACAGCGAGCTGGTAAGCCAGTGTAGTAAAGACCTGATTGGGGTTATTTCTGCTATTGATCGCGGAGAAGAACAATGTCGCGATGACGCCATTAAGTTTGGATTCAGATTCGGCAAGTGATTGTATGATGGTGGATTTGCCGACTCCTGCTGGACCGTGCAGCCATAAGAGGTTTTTTGGTCGGTCCACATTCCGGAACCAGGTTCGAATCTGTTGTACGATAGAGAGGCGAGTGCCTGGGTGGCAACGAGGTGGTGGATCGCGCTCGGATGAATCGAATTCCGCGCCGGGCATGACACGTTTCCCCAACCATTTGAGAACTATGATAGGTTCAGCATCATAAGCTTCTGCGAGAACTGGGAGAAATGTACCTGAGGCTGACAAATCCGGAGAGTTGTAGGTGTGGGTCTCAATGTTTGCAAATGTTGGATGATGAATGATAAAATTGTGGGCGTTATTGAAGTATTGAGCTTTGTCCTTAACTATTAGTATTTTTGGACATGGACGATTAATGGTACTTACAAGAGGATGACTGGTTATGTTCTTTCATTGTTGAAAAAAAAAAGATAGTTGATCTACGAGGTGGTGGGGAAGAGGGAACGGCTTAAGCGCTGAACCCCGGTAAGAACTCTCCGGAAGTTCGTACTGAATCTCACGGAATTAATCCAGAGTTCGAACGATTGAGAATGGACCAAATGAGTACAATTGATTGTGACTGATTGACATCAATCACATGACGGTAATCAGCTCGCGTCAACTTGTCTTAAGTACCATTTGACGGATACAACATGTTTCACCTCACCCCATGCATACTTGAGTTCGACGCGTCAATATACGGCATACAGACGCGTACTCAAAAGGCAAGTAAGACATTCAACATGACAGACTACTTGCTACCACATCGACTGCAACCTCGACCCCATCCGCATGAATGAAGTGAGTTATTTCTTGACAAACGATATATGTTTGGTTATCTCACAATAAAATTAGGTACAGAGAAAGAGAGTCTCCTGTGACTGCAACCGCTCTGGTGGTTGCTATACCGTTGCGCCGAAAACCCGAAGAAGACACCTCAAAAAATTCGGCGCACTTCCGCAACTTACTCAAACGTACTCTCAGTTTCTAGAACAAAAATCCAGCCAACAGAATAGTCAAAAGGCCGCCGTTGTCCCTCGGAAGCGACCGAGTTCGTCGACTCCGAACGGCCCAAAGAGAAGGAGAACTACAGAGGAAGAGGACGAAGAGAGGGAAGCGCTGAGCAGTCGGTGCTAGTCACAGGTCTGCCACTACCCTTTCCACTCATACTGGTTTCTCTTCCTGACTGGCTGTCCCCTAGTCAACTTTCACGGGCTCCCTGGAAGATGCTCTATGTTCTGGATTGAGAAGATTGTCTGCTGAAGCTTTGCTCTGGTCTTGGGTAGTAAAGAGAAACGCTAGTGCTAGAATATGAGATAATGCAACACAGGAGATACACCATATAGAATGTCGAAACTGAAGCCGGCCGGGTGTTTATAACTTCGATGTATATGGAACTTCATTTGATGGATCTCGACAGTCCGTCGTAGTACCGACACCCTCGAACTCAGAGGCTGATCCCATTATTGGCTCATGAACTATCGGTCAAGATAAGTTTCTTCAACCCCTCACCCAAAATATGGTAGCACAAACAACTCCTCCGTTATCTCGGTACCTTCTGGAGCCGACCTCAACATAGTATAAACGCCTTTTCCGTCCATGAATGTCCCATCGGATGCGCGATGGCACCGACAAAAAATGCAGCTTGTCGAGGGACTTCCACCAATGATAATGGCAGGCGCTGAAGGGTACTGTCCCTGGCATGGCCGAAGTCGATCTAAGAGAGTACTGAGCGGTTGGCATGTGCCAGTCACCTGGGGGGACGCCCGAATATGGTTAGAGAGCCTGTCATTCAAATGACCTCAAGAACCATACCAGACTAAAGGGATCTCGTAGATCAATGTCCGGTAGCTCAGCGATATATTCCTGGTAAAGCGCGTAAGTCATATGACACTACTAAAACGGGGCAGGATTGATGAACCGGTTCAAAGCGATAGGCCTGAAGAACGTGTGCGGCCTTACAAACGATCAGCTCATTTGGATGTGTTCAGAGGCGAGTAATGGTACTTACATCTGCATGATAGAAACCTGAACCAGCCATATACGTTTTTAGTCTGCCATCGGACACAACAACCGTTTTCTCAATGTTGTGGTGGGCCAACCTGTCGTTGCGGATACGACTCATATCCACGTCTGCCAGACTGATTGATCTGAAGAACCCGTTGGAGATGAGATAATCTGTATCCTGTAGTAGCCCATCAACCTTCAGCACGTACGGATATACCAGGAACTAATGGGTAGACGTACGAGGTGAACGGAAACGTCATAATACATACAATCGGTCTTCCTGAGGGTTAGGTATCCACCAATGATTGCGCTGAAATCGATCGAGCGAATATCCTCCATTAGATCTTCTTCCACAAATTCTCTGATGTGATCTACAAACAGATGCGCTGCAGTGGCATAGACCCTCCACTGAAGCAGATCCTAGGCACCTTGTTCAAGGGGACACCAACACAGAGAAATCTTCGAGATGTCGGGTATTAGCTCGGCTGTGCGTTAAGTCAGTGCTCTGTCACAACGAACGGTCTGGAAAGAACATACGAGGTACAACAGCTTGTTTGAGCACACGGATAATACAGAGACACGGCCCCCCAATCACCTCGGCTCTGTTCAGTGAGAGATCGCCTGACCGATTCTCGTCCTGAAGATAATCTGCGAAGGATTTGTGGAGAAATTTAACCCTTTGTTCGCCAGAATCAGCAAGCCGGGGTAGGATCATTAGCAGCTGTCTGGAATCTCACCTTAGAGTTTTCTTTCATTGCAACAATGTTCGTGCTGCCTACCGGGAAGAGGAAGTGCCAATCAACTCCGACAAGGCCTGCAAGGACCTGGAGCGATATCTCTATCCCACCGTGATGGCTTTTTATATTTGTATTGTAGAGGGGGCTTTGGGTTGTGCAGTGAAATGCATGTGAGCATGATGTTGTCTGCACAAGTCGCTAGCTAAAGACATATGAGGTTTTCGAGTGGCCAGAGGGGGGAAATTTAGGGAGAGAGAGAGGGGGGGGATGTATTTGATGCCTATATCTACATACATGGGTGCCTTTTTATACTGCATTCGTACTTATAAGATTTTTCAAATGCTCCTCGAGGAGTCACGAACAGGAAAAAGAGAGGAAGGGATGAGAAGAAGAACAGGGAAAAGTAGTGGATTCAAAGGTCAAGCGACCTGTATTTTTGGGGTGAACGTGACGGTTGAGCGCCTGGTTCATCTTGGTCCAACGTTGGGATTGGTAGAGCCTTAGAGATGACAGAAAAAATGCATAAAATGGACAAGGAAGGGAAAACGGCGGGCTTAGCTTCTGGAGTGCCCCTTTCGAGTAGTATTGGATAGGAATTGGAGTGTGGGGATGGTTGAATGTTGGCCATATTTGAGGAGGTGCGAGGTGGTCGTCCAAGGCCAGCGAGCGGCCGATCTCTACAGTATTATTCTAAGTCGTCCTACTGATTCGACGCAACAAATGCTGGTAGATACTAGCAAAGGCCTGATCCGAGCGTCCATGACCGTCTTGCAAGCTCAAGAGACTGTCTTCTCCGAATATCGGCAACAGAAACTGCGCAGGAATTGATATGTCATCAGCGGGTGAGGGACTCCCCAGGATCTGGTGTCTTTCAGCATCAAAATACGTCCATGAATCGCCATAGCTGAAAATACAGCCAAGTATCATCAAATCCTTGTCTGAGGAAAATGCCTGCTGGGCCTGGTCTATAATCTGCCAGATGTGTTGTGATAAGGCAAATTGTTCTTCATTGCATTGACGCAAGTTGGGGCGTTTGATCTCAACAATGAGGATTAAACGTGTGTGCAGTAGCCGAGTCCTGTCCTCGTTGTAACAATGGGCAACTTGGGA
Organism: Macrolepiota dolichaula; assembly: GCA_003315915.1. Lineage (NCBI taxonomy): Eukaryota > Fungi > Basidiomycota > Agaricomycetes > Agaricales > Agaricaceae > Macrolepiota > Macrolepiota dolichaula. Next base: position 43,786 of record QFDT01000536.1, on the reverse strand, counting down.
AAAGTCGGGAACTCGCGTCGAGCGAACATTACGGTAGGGGCGCAATATATGGGAAACTTGTTCGGTACGACGAGTATTGGGTGGAGTTGTGGGAGTGGCCACGGTGGCTTGTATCCTCGGAGTGATGGGATTTCTATCTGAAGGCGCCGATTGTCAAATGTTTGACACTCTCAATTCCTGTAAATCTCACCTGTCACACCCATGAGTGATTGAGTGGATATCCAAGCACCAGGAGTAGTCCAATTCTGGTTGTAGTTGAGGGTTGACACCAGGGAAGCAGCGTCAAATTGATAACTTCCTGAGGAAACTTATATGTGGTGTCGTAATCAGTGTCCATAATATTATTATCTGAAGGAGACATATTCACCTTCGCTACCAGCCTCCGCCCTCACAGTGATATCGTTGACAGAACTAGTTACATGCTCTCCCTCATCCCCATCTGCCGGATCATATTCCTGTATAACAGGTAGTTGAGGAGCCGTGAGGCAGACAACATTTGGCACGTTGAAGTCCATGAAGAGTATATCAAGTGCTACGGCCCATGGCCCATACCATGATGCTTCTCGGTCATCACGTATAGCCGCTATGGACAGACGTAACTTGTTTGTGAGAAACTCTCGGGAGACAGTGGTGGTCAGGGGCAATGTCAGAGGTAGTGGTGAGCGTGATGGGTTGGAGTGGACAATCACTGCAGCAGGTAAAAGAGGATTTGACATCGATAGGTTTGATATTGTCGCACGTTGTAAGTGTGGGTGGTAGTTACCGGACCTTAGTAGTAGATACTCATCCTTTTAAACAGAAAGCCGCTCGGTGGGGTAGGGTAGGAGATAAACAATGATCAATAATCATTGGTTATATGCAAGACCATGTACACCTGCCAGTCATCCATTGTTCTATCTTCGTTTACCCTTCGCTTGGAATACATATGTTCCTCCCGGCTGCCGTGGCTTATCTAGGAGGATGGTCCATTGAGGATACTATATGCAGAAGGTGAAGAAAGATAATCAAACCGAGGATCCTCATGTCGTTTGAATATTTGAGGGAATATAGCTTAGTTATCAACGTCAATAGACTGCGCTCACTCCCACGGTGCCATCCAATTTCTCATCACACAAAAGTAACGTTCTCGGATGAGATTGAAACATTACAGTGATCAGGTATGGGGTAATGGGTTGTCCACTCGTGCCCCTACATCCTAGGTTATGTGCTCAGATTAAATAATGTCAAATCTACTAGAGATACTAAACCAGAAGGGAGCAGAAGTGAAGTAGTAGTATTATGTAAAGGTTGATGTGGCATGCATGACACGTGGAGTCGACGCCACACTTCAAATGGTTTAAGAAGCGTAAAATTGCCAGTGTATCCCCAGACCGAGTACCACCATGTCTACTTTGCCCTTACCGGAATCAGCCACCGCACCGGCAGTGGTACGATCTATCCCGTCTTGTGTATTCCTTTCTTATTGACATAGGCCCACAGACACCACCTCCCAATACTAGCGAGTCCAATACCAGCTCCAGCACGAATGCACGGGTGTCCACCGTCATAAAATCGCGGGTATCGGGCGCTTCGAGTGGTGCGATACTTACAAAGAAGACCAGGGACCCCTCTGAATGGACCGACCCCATTTATCAGGAGCAAATCGAATGTATACCTCCATTTGTCCACAAGACACTGACGCTGTACTACGGCTTTGCCATTGATGAGGAATGGGCTTGGAACTACCATGCCCAATGGCATGGCGACCGACGAAATAAACCACGTGTTAAGTTCTCAGGCATCTGTGGTTCGGTCATGTTCTACCTTCGACATACCCTGAGGATCCCGGACCTCTCACTGAGAACCGTCTTGGTAGACGACCAAACCCCTGCGTATGCCAACGTGTACGAGGAACGTGGAGTCAAGTATACCCCAATATTTTCCATGTGCTCATTCACGCAAGAAGAATGGCCCTTCCGCCCTACATTGGGGCAGGTCATGGCATTGAAGGAGGTCATGGGGGGTGAGCCTCGATGGTGGGTTGAATCTCCGGTGATGGGTTGAATCTGCCGCTAGGTACGTGCGAACGTGTTATATCTTACATTTGAATTGATAGCTCTCATCATGCACCGGAACAAAGTGGTATGTCGAAGCTGTGTTTCATGGAACAGTGCAAATTTGGATGCACCCGTTCTTGATAATTAGATCTATTAGATCACCACAATCATCGGCTTGTCCCCGTCTCATCGGCTCCTTCGATACTCTTCTATTCCCAGGAATATATTTTACTGAGGTACCGCGAGTACATTTGACGTGCATCCACTGGGTAGAAATGTCCGATAGAAAGGACTGGGGAATTCTGAGCACGAGACAAGGGAGGTGGGATAACCTGTGTCCTGTAGTAGTCCATTAACATTCAGCACGTCCGGATATACCAGGAACCAATGGGTAGACAGACGTACAAGGTGAACAGAAACGTCATAATGCATACAATCGGGCTTCCTAAGGGTTAGGTATCCACCAATGATTGCGCTGAAATCGAGCGAGCGAATATCCTCCATTAGATCTTGTTCCACAGATTCTCTGATGTAATCTCTAAACAGACGTGCTGCAGTGGCATAGACCCTCCATTGAAGCAAGTCCTGCGCACCCTGCTCAAGGGGACACCAACACAGAGAAACCTTCGAGATGTCGGGTGTTAGCTCGGCTGTGCGTTAAGTCAATACTCTGTCGCAATGAACGGCATGGAAAGAACACACGAGGCACAACGGCCTGTTTTGAGCACACGGATTATACAGAGACACAGCCCCCCAATCACCTCAGCTCTACTGAGGGAGAGAGAGATCGCGTGATCTATTCTCGTCCTGAAGATAATCTGCGAAGGATTTGTGGAGAAATTTAACCCTTTGTTCGCCAGCATCAGCAAGCCGGGGTATATCAAGCACCGCGTGTAGCTTTCGCAGGGCACTGTAGGCACGATTTTGTTCGACGTTGAGGATATTGCACGCAACCATAAGTAGGGAACAATACGTGGGATAACCAACGTCTGTCAAGATGAAGTACCCAAGCAAGCGTCTCGCGAGTGGCAGAGTCGTCGAGTTGATTCGCTGAAGAATGTCTAGGACCGCCAGTGGGTTTTCTTTGATATCACACATGTCTCGGTGGAGGATCACTGTGAGGATCTGGTCGAGTTGTGTGATTGGGTCTCCTATGTCCGGGTCTTCAATGAACTTTGTTACCGTTGCGGCAAAGACAAAGTGACCAAGAGCACGGCGGGAAATGATGGTCATGTCTTCTTCACATGGCCAAGGGAATCCGGAGGGCATATGGTCTGGATATTGTTGGCGGATGCACTCAAATTGGGCTCGGAGAAATCGCTCGACGTCTTGGCAGGCCTCGTCTGAGTCAATCGGCACTTCCTCCTCTCGATAGGCAGCGCGGATATCGGCAGAGGAGAGAAATGCCCTGAGATGGGATTCTGGACGACTGCTGATGATCCATAACAGCGGGACAGATGGATACTCCGAAACAAATGTGCTGATTAATTTGATGATTTCGCATTGAACACGTTCCGACTTGGAATCAGCCTGGGGTCCTGCACCGGAAGGCTTACACTCGTCGAGACCATCCAACATGATGAGCCAGGGCGCGGCGCCTCGACCAATGCCCCGTTTGGCAAACGGCTCAATGAATAACTTCCTAAATTGTTCGCTCATTGCTTTATCCAGAGACCGAGGGTCCTGCAGCATCAGCTCAGTCACGTAGGCGACATACGAGGGATCTTGAACAGCAAGTTGGTAGGCGAGGGTAGTAAAGACCCGATTTGGGTCATTTCTGCCTTCGAGCACGGAGAAGAAGAGTGTTGCCACAATGCCATTGGATTTGGATTCTGATTCTGCCAGGGTTTGGATGATGGCGGATTTCCCAACTCCCGCTAACCCGTGTAACCATAGAAGATTCTTAGTCGATTAAGATCTTGCAGCCATTCACGAATACACTGGACGATGGAGAGGCGAGTGCCCGGGTGGCAACAAGGTGGTGGATCACGTTCGGATGAATCGAATTCTGCGCCGGACATGATACGTTTTTCTAGCCACTCGAGTGCTATGATTCCTTCAGTATCTCAGCTCATCAGGCGACCAGAGGTCTCCCACCTGAACTTGGAGTCGTATTTCCAAATGTTGCATTCTGAATGATAAAGTCGCAAGCGTTATTGAAGTATTGGGGGTTATTCCCGACTATCAGAGGACAAATCAGCCGTTCCCGGAGGGATGGCCATGAATCTAGCTGTGCTTACGGGGGAATGAAAGATGGTTTGCCATTGTTGGAAGAGAAAGGGTGACTCAGGAGAACCAGTCTCCCGTTCTAGAATCTTGGCAACGCGTTGCCGAGTCTCATGACCATAACGTGATTGCCGCCCACACGAACCTCAATAATCCTTGTTCTACACTTCAGGATTCTCTAGAGAGTAGAACAAACAATGGCGGTGTAGTTGGTAAACATATAAGAACGTCTTTGATGTGGTCTTATGGGCACGTGTCTCGTGATACTTGCCCTTTGTTCCTGTTTTATTTTATAAAGCTATGTGTGGTGATGAGTAGGAAGACAATTGCGTCCACGATCATCTTTGATCCCCTCCTCCCGTGCGCCGCCCACTTTTCGGTTCGCTCTGATCAAATTCACAAAGAGGAAGACCAGATGGCGGAGCGTTATTCATAGGTCCGGGAACCTGTTGGAGGCAGCGCCATCAATGTCACGGTCACGTCCAACACGATCTGGTCGTCAATTCAAACTCGTGCTCTCTTCGTGACTGGCTGTCCGCATCGTTCTTCACCGCTTCTAGCATCAAATGAGAAGGTGAGCTGTATACTGAAAGACAAAAATCTGGATAATCCATTGATAGCCTTCCAATGTTAGGTACCATACATATCCACAATTTTACGTCAAAGCCACATCGCACCCCCTTCACTTCAAACAGTACTAGATCGACTAAAGAAAGACCGCTTGGCTTTACAAGACTGCTCACACCTCGCTCTGACACCCGGATTTTCCTCTCCCCTCATAGTTGAGTTGGGACCGACGGCAAGTGACTCGGGCTTTCGTTTTCCGGTGGGACTCTGTATGTCAGCAGCGACGTTGGCGACGGCCGGGAAAGGGGCAGCAGGGATGGTTTTGCCTGGGGGACCGACGGAAACATTTAAGTCATGGATTTCGCCGTTTTCGATGTCGTAGACCCAGCCGTGGATGAAGACGTCAACAGGGGCAGTGGATTCACTCCCGGATCGCTTTTCTGCCGTGGCCGTTGAATTTAGAAATGAAGATGAAAGGGTAGCGTAGTGCTATTTATAGGTCGGGAAACCCATCAGATGATTTGTGTTGGTGTTCAAGGTGAGAGGACAACGCGTACATTTGCAATGACACTGTCGGCTGCGATTCGTCTAACACTCGCTTTTACGTTTTCTTCGACTAGTGCACGGAATCCAGCTGTAGAACGGAGGTCAGTGCGTGGGTGATGGTAGTTTATGAAATGGAACGTAACGCACGCTCACGGATATCCGGTTCTTCAACAGCGGTTTGATCTTTAATCCTCTCCCTGAGTTCGACAATTTCCGGGCGGGAGGAAGTGCGGAAGAGTTCACGAACGGGATCTATCCACGCCTGGACCATACCATTTGCAGCGTCAACGGAAGCTGAAGGCGGAGAAGCAATTGCTGCAGCGACGCCACCACAGCCATAATGACCCATCACGATAACATGTTGAACTCCGAGTACCGCAACCGCATATGAGAGCACCGCGTGTCTGTTCATGTGTGGGTCAACATGGTACTCGCACCGACTCACAGTGCGCTCCATATGTGGAAATGAACGTACGTATTGGTATCGGTACTGAGGAACTGGTTGGCAATGTTACGCTCCGTGAAGAGCGTACCAGGTTTGGCGTTGAAGATCGTGCCTTCACTAACGCGACTATCCGAGCAACCGATAAACATGAACGGAGGTGCTGAGGGAAACGAATCAGGTGGTTGAAAAACACGAAGAGCCAAGGAGAATGCAGAGAGCTCCCATTAATGCTAAATGCATTCGGCAGGAGGTTCTGCTGCTTCACATGGATCTGAGCGAATGACATAGACGTACCTTGACCATCGTCTGTCAGCGTTCTGAAAAGTGCGGGATTATCCTTATTCAATTGTTCGCGGAATGCATTGTTTCCATCGGCAAGGAGCTGAAGTTCGGGCGTCGTACCATTAGCAGCCTGACGAAGGCCGATGTAACGCCTTGAGGATTGGGAACGCCCTATGATGGTTACTTTGCGAGGGACATGATGGTGATTGGGACCAGAGTGAACTGGATGGGCAACGCTAGAGGCGAAGGCCGTGAAGACTGCGATAAGCTGGAATACGAGTTTCATAGTCCACGGTTAATGAATAAGAGGCAATGATAATTTGGGTAACGGGAAGATATTGGCAGGATGGTTAAGGGAATGGGAATGGATCCGACCCGCGGATGAGTTAGAATGACTCCAAAGGGGGACTAGAAGGATAATAGTAACACTGCTTGCGCTCAACGAAAAACGGACCTGATCGACAGATCGACTAGTGACCTGCCCGCAGATCGTAAAAATTTGAAGGAGAACCTGGGGTGGAAGAAGACGGAGACTGTTGGGAAGCCAGTTGACTGCTTTTTAAGCGTGGGACTGCCTGATATCGGTGTTGTTTCCTGGTCGCCATACTATGAGACAGATACTAGGGCGGGATGAGGAGAATTCAATAGAGGGAAGGGGTAAGGCATATCAAACACGGTCTTGGCGAAACTTGGCTCACTTGGAACGCGACTTGGCGGAAACAAGTAACAAACTGGACCTGTTGCTGTGGTGTGTTGATCTATCGGAAACGCCTTATCAATATGTGGTTGAGAGGAGGTGTAGTAGGAGGGGCGAGGAGCGGCTGTGCCTGAATAAAGACCTTATACAGTAAGGCGCCCTGTTTCTTCCACTACCCACTTCTTTGATACTGACTCCTCATCAGTTTCCTGAAGTGGCAACCTGCGTATTCTGGGGTGGGACAGAATTTGTGGCGCAGTTCTGTGGCTTTGGCCACAATTATATCGTTGAACACTCGGTATCTCAGGATTTGATATCGCATTTTTAATATGATCCCACACCCAGTGGTGGCGGCATGCACTAAGGTGTTGATATTTTTCTAAGATTTCCGGATGTCCAGGTTTGAGTGGCCATCCTTGGTACTGTGACCCTAGTTGTCCGTCGCATTCCAGTGTTGTTTATCTTTCCCAGAGAAACAACGTCGGCCCCTGCTGTCTGCATAATGCCGGTTGATCAAGCAAGAACGTCCAGGTACGTGTCTGAACAACTTGTCTGATTTCTCATTAGGAATTCAGATAGAAATACAAATTCCCGTCTAACACACGTGGGGTCAACAATGGTGTGCTGGAGTTGTGCCGGCCACATTCTCCAGCACAACAGGAGCCGAGGCTCAACTTGGCAAGCGTGTTGTTGAACGAATGGGCCCCTCAGTCTTGACAGGCGGTCAATGCAGTGAACATGAAAAGGATAGAGGGATGTCATAGTGAGCGGTGGCATCGCCTCAGGCTTTGCACACGATGGGGTGTATATCAACATACACTCATGCCTCTGTGTATTAACGAGGGGACCTGGCTCATTATTATTCGTCACGTTCACTCAATACACTGCTGTTGGAAAGAGCGGTAGTTCGGATTAGTCACTTGTGGCCACTTGGGGTGGTTCCTTGCGTGGGATCATGGGGTTTGGGTGCTACTGATATTGATGGAGTCTGGGACCCACGCCATCATGTGTAGTCATAGTTGACGGTGTGAATTGTGTTGTACATTTGTTATGATGAGCATGGTCCACGGTATGATAAGCGCCCATATGACATCATGGGTAGCGCAGTCGGGGGGTCGAAAATGGATAATAAAGGAAGAATGTAAACTTGGTTCCGGACGCCAGAAGACCAGTGACGTTGTCACTGTGACTCCCGCTACCACCAATATGCGCTTTGACCACTCGGTGGTATAAATACTGCACTCCCACCTGCGGAACATCCATATTTAATCCACTTTCGTCACTTGCATCATTGTCATCCATCTCCACAAAAACTCGCTATAACAAAAACTCGCACTCAGCAACCACCTTTCATACCAGACTCAGACCTACAGCTAAATTTCGAGATGCCGTTCTTCCAAGGGGCACACAATTTCACGATACATGACCAACACAATCACAGCTACTTTCACCAGCCCGGTAATCCAAATGTTGCCGTGCACAACTACGGCCCCGCTTCCCAAAGTCCACTTTCGAACCCGACTCCAGACCCAGAGGCAGGACCAGAAGTCCCACCACCTCCGTACTCGAAGCAGAATAAACAAAAGGAGAAGCCTCGTGGGAGGCTCAGACGTGGGTTGGCAAGGACGTTAATCAAGTGTGCGCTTTTCATTGACAGTAGTAGTATATCCACAACAACAGGGTCGCTTTGAGGTGAGTATTGGATTAAGCAATCGCAAAGACACTGATATTGACTACGTGAGACTAGGTTTTTCGTCGAGTAGCCTGCGGACTCAGCTTTGCTGGTCGAAACTTTTCGACACCGAAGAGGGGCAATGTATTGATCTTCATTATGGATTTTGCACTTGGAGGTATTGGTCGTTGCCCTGCCGTGACTATATAGCATGTAGCAAGGTCGAAGACCCCGGACGCCTAACGCTAACAAATATATCCACAACCACCCCTTCTAACAAGCTCGACACTTCCGCCCCCCGAACTAATCTACGGAAATATTCTGCGGAATCCACGCTACCGCAATCGATACGGAAAATTCGTAATCGAGGATATGACTTGAGGATCGGTACCAGATGTTGCAAATATAAGTTATCATCTTCAGTTTCAACTGGACAGAAAAATTTGAGGGTGAAATCCTCAATAATGTTAGCAGTGCGAAGGACGCGTGCGAGCCAGTTCATCGTATATGTGAATGTGTCCCCTTCGTGATTCTCCAGCGTAATTGTGAGTGAGCGAAGGGAGGTTAGGCGTGATAAGTCGATTTTGAGCAGCAGGTCATTAAAGGCTGGTGTTTTCTGTAAAAAAAGAATAGCCACTGAATATGGGGGCTTTTATTAGAATCTGATACCGACCAGAGGAAAGTGGAAGAAATTACGGAATGACTCGAGGCAGATCAAATGGAGACTTTGAAGACTGTGAGCAGTGAGCTGTAGAGTATCTTGTAACAGTTGGAACTCTTGAAGCTCATATGTGGGCAGAGTGCGCCACGTAAGCTTTTGAAGATTTGAGATATTGAATGGTGACTGTGGCTCTGTAAAGAGACGCGCATATCGGTTCGTGGGACTGTTGATTTCGCCTCCCCATGCAAGTGCCTTCAGGGGAATAGGCGGGAAACTGCGACAAGGAAGTGGACTTGAGTCCGACCGACCACCTTCAATGGCGAATGAGGTGATTGGAGTTGACACGTCCAGGAGAGCGAAGAGAGGAGTCTTGTTTGATATGATCGATAGCTTTGTCAGGGACGGACGTTGGAGAGCCCTCTGAATCACAACGAAGAGCTGATTTAGAGATTCGCCAAGGCATAATAAGCCTAAATGCTGTAGGTAAGTCGTAGAGTCTAGTATGAATGCCAGGGCTTTGAGGTAGGTGTTCGAGAGGCGTTCCGTGAGGTTGAAGCGGATGTTAAGTTCGCGGATGTATGGTATCACATGGGGGCAGTGGACCAATAAGTATTGGAAGGCTGATGTTGCTCGTACGTCACATTGCTGCCCGCTGCCCGCTGGGCCGATTTCGACCTTGAAGTAATGTACTTTCTGCAAAGCGACGAAAACACGCGTGACGTATTCATGAGTATCCGCAGAACGTGTCGATCGTCTCGAGCATAGTGGACTATGCTTTCGAGGATATCATAGGGAATGGAGGGAATTTCGTGGGTAATCATGGTTGGATGTGAGAGTCAGGAAAATTAGCCAGCCTGACTCAGGGATCTGCTGCTTACTAGTGCTTACTTATGACGTGTAGATGCAACTTCATTCCGGCACGGAACTTGACCAGCATCCATCGACGGCGAACCCACCCCCAATACTATGCCTATCCCCCCCATGTTCATCTTCCCATCGTCAATTCACCTGTCTGACCTATGTTCCTGTGCTGGCACCACCACTCTCCTTTGAAGCATTCCTCCACCCCTTAAAACCTACCAGAAGAAACATCTCCGAACGTGTACTCTTCAAAGGCTCCTTGTTTGTTTGTCGCGTATTTTGATCACAGGGGCTACCCTACCTCGGCGCATGCAATGTCCGTCCATTGAATCTACGCGCACCTCATCAGCGATGGACGGAATCACGGAGGCAGGTCAACAGCACCACGCATACAAGAGCCCGGGTGAACCCAACTGTCCTTTCTGAATCATGCTAAGAAAGCAGGCTCTATGACCCAGATACAACATACGTCGGTTAGATCAAGACAAAACAAAGATGCAGCAGAGGGACAGTTGATTCGCAGCACATGAAGTTTCTGCACCAGGTGTGAGGGTCTGTGATATGCCATCTACAGGGCTGTTGCATTTCACACAAGTGAGAACGTCTTCATGACAGAGCGTCAGAATCTGACCATTTTCCAGCGTCTTCATTCCTCCTCATAGATAGGCGCTCAACATCAACCGTGTCTTGCCGTCACCTGTACCGCATCCACCAACAGTCATCCACCCGTGCCTGCCCCAGCTCGGGAAAGACTATCTAATCTCAAACACAAGCCTATTTTACCCCGCAATTCAACTTGGCCGACTACTTGGGTGACTTGGCTACACATAGTCATGAACGGCTGTCATTTGTACAGTTGCATTATTGTGCTGTCGTTTTTGTCCATTCGTATGAGCACCTCACCATTTCATATCATGCTTGCAACTTTCAATCCACCACTAACACTGTTCATTTACTGCGTGTGGTCGTGTGGTGGGTACCAGTGTTTGGACCTAAGCGGTCGTCACTGGTGATGACTTTGGCGAAGGTCGGAGGCTCGAGCAGGTACCTTTCGTTGCGCCTTTGTGTTAGAGGCACATGCGATGCGTGGTGTTTGTCCTGTCCCGTCATTCACGTCTCCCCCACTGGTGGCATGGGTGTCGAAAATCGTCGTCGGTATCTTGGATAGCCGGTCGGCGGTTGAATAGGAGTAGTTGAGGGTTGAGGGAGCGGGAGTCGCTATGGAGGCCGATCCCTCCATGCTATGCGCAAACAGGTGAATACATAGGCGGGGGACGGCGGACAGTTAAAAGGAAAACTTACCGTAGGCCTGAAACCAACGTTTGTCCTGTTGGTTTCAGCGTCTCGTTCTGCCTACCATCGCATCGAATACATACCTTTGTTTCTCGTTAATGGGTAGAGGTTATTGTCGTCATAATGGCGATAGAACACGCTGATACTCGCGAGTATATCAGTAGCCATTTCGGTACCTTCGAGACAACGTGTACGGGAGAAAGGAGGATAGTGGGAGTGGAATTACTTAGCACAGAGACAAGCATCCCAGAGGAGCAACGACGCGACAGAGAACGCCTTATGTCAACACGAAGCCTGTTGCATCGGTGTCTTCATCTTCGCGGCCTGTACCACTGTTCCATAATAAACAGCCAAGCTCTGCTACATCGTCACCATCCTGCACCTGCCATATCTAATACAAGCTCAGCTTCGGCCTCTGCATCTGGTTTAGCTTCCGTACCTCCTCGACCACCCTCTCGTTCTCAGACACCCAAACCCGGCTCGGCTCTTGACTGGCGTTTGTTGAAAAGTTGGGATTCAAGCAGGTGGTGGACAATGCTCGTGAAGCAGCCGTGGACGAGGACAGGAAATTCGCAGACGATGTAGTCAGGGCATGTTGGGCTGTTCGGTCTGTCGACCCTCTCGTTGTAGGGTCTCGACATCACGGGTACGGACATGGGCACACGAGCGGAAAGAGTAAACTCGAGTATGGGGACGGGGATAGCACTCGACGGTATCGCTCCCAGGGAAAAGACCCGAGCAACAATAGCTTGGGTCGGGATCTCCATACACACATACGTTCAATTCTACGTGGGGGCCCATGACTGTCTCTGACTTGACGTCTCCTCCGGCCCATGCTCTCAGTGGTGCTGGGAAGTACACCCCTCCATCGATATCCATTGGCATCAGGTCTCGTGGCAAGGGTCCGGGACATTATCACCGACTCGGTGCTCGGTGTATATCCCCAATAAATCCCCAGGTTTACCTGCCCTACTCAGGTCGTTCGCATCATCGGTCAATGGAGGGAGAGACGATGTCTTGGCCGAGCTCAAAGAAGAACGATAGTTGGCTCTCGACGCCTTTGAAGTGCTGGTTAAGATGTGACCGCTTGCTAATCAGGTATGTACTCTTGCGCACCATTCGTTCATCATACTAAGCCTACCAGTGCAGAACAGTGTCTCTGGTGTACGAAAGCAATAACTGTCCTGCCGCCTTCACAACTCCGCAGTCGCATTCTCTCTGCACTATAGGGACTGACATCACTGAGCGAGCATGTCCTTCTGTCACCGGACGTCATGCAAAGTATTGCGCGTGGCGTCATTTCGCTCATTCCGGTTGTTTTCTCCTCAACAACTTCAGTATCAATATCGACAATTGCCACTCCGAACGGGTGTTGTTTCATGGTTGGCGGATGGTGCACGCTAGAGTATCATGCAATCAGGTCTCTTTTCATAAATGTGAGTCTCACAATCTTCAATCATTGTCATTTTCTAATACGTCAGACAAAACGACCAGTCCCAGACACATCTCCACTCCCATTCCTCTACCGGCCCCCTTCCTCACGTGTATCATCAATATATTCATCCTTCAACCACGCCCTACCCCTCCCCCGCACCCACGCCCGCACAGTTCCACTTTCATCCTAACTCAAATCAGCAAAAGCCAAGTTTAATGACACTCCTACACTCCCTATTCCCCCTTGCACTGTAAATGGCGTCCATATTGGCAAAAATGCATTGTGTGTGGTGCTGGAATCCAGTGCGGTTGTAACGATTGGTGGGTAAGGGACGCAGAAACGATCAGTGTTGTGAAGCGACACTGCGGGAGGAGAGGGAGTAAATAGAATGGTATGTATACCCATTACGCCCGAATCAGTGCGATTGGGAAGGTTGAGAAGATTAAGGATGATCGATGAGGCTTAGGGTACAGGTCAAGGCATGGCGAGGCTTGCGGATGATTGGTTCATCTTCTGGTTTGCGCTCTTTGTGTCTTGTATTGATGTAGATGCTTTATAGGGGAGTCATTTTCGAAGAGCAGGTTTTACGAGGCCTGTTGTCGAGTTGGAGGTACAATTAGCAACACTTTTGAAGTTACAGTGTGCATTTCTTGAGGTATACTGTACCAAATGAGTGGAAGTTATAATTCCCACATCTTACCAGCAGGTATATCTCCAAACGCGGCCCGTCAAGGGCACTCCTTGTTTGCTTGTCATTTAAGACGATCACAGGAATTCCTCAACAAATGTTCGTCTACAGTCGCTCAGATCTACACACACCTCATCAACGGTGGACGGACTTGCCAGAGGCGGGGTAATAGTGCCACCTGCTAAGAGCCCGAATGATCTTATCTAATCTACACTAAGAGGGCAGGCACCAACTGAGATACAGAAAAGATAAATGAGCAGTGGATAAAGGGTTGAATTGCAGTGTATGGTGTTTCTGCACCAGACTGCAGAGGATGTGAGGGTCCAGAATGTGCCATCTTTGGGACTGCTGTATTTCATGGAGGTGTGAATGCCTTCAAGACAGGGCTCCAGCATCTGACTGTTCTCCAGCATCCTCATTCCCCTTCACAGACAGGCACTTGCATACCTCCATGCCTTGCTGTCACCCATACTGTTGAAAGCAAAGTGTATAATGTTGAAAGCAAAGTGTATGATGAGCATGCATGATAGTGTACAATAAGGGAAACTACTTGCCTTGCTAAGTGATACTGGTGTAGACTTAAAAGTGCTTAGAGTGTTTGCTTGACAGTGAGTAAGGGAACAGAGAAAGTTATCATAATTGGGCTATCTAAGAGTCCTTATATACCATATAGGGTGCAGGGCAACTACACTACGCATACTACACTGACAAGCACATCAACGGATGCAGATGAATGCAATTGGAGAACTGTCAGCTATTCTATTGTATCTAAGAATAACTACATAATGGAAGCATGCAGGTATTCATTCCACACAGCCTTGTGTGATCAATGCTTCTATTGTTAACATATGACAAGAGTAAATGATCCGGTCCGAGCACCCGTGACAGCGCTTATGCTGTCACATGATGTGACATGTGATGAGAGCATGACTAGTGCTAATGCTGCTTTGTCAACACTCCCCTATACTCAAAGTTGCATCTGCAAATGGCCGTGTGGACTGAGTGTCTAGGTATTTATATAGCACTCCTTCAGTGCTGCTTGGTCTTGACAAATTTGAGCCCATAGAAGTTGTTGTGGAAATATTTAAATTTGACCGCACCAAGATTTTTGGTAAGAAGGTCTGCAGGATTCTGTGTACCAAGGATTTTCTCCAAAGTGACTTTTTTATCCATAACTACCTCCCTGATATAGTGGTAGCAAATGTCAATATGTTTTGACTGCTTTTCCACAGATTTATTCTGTGCAAGGAATAGTGACCCCATATTGTCACCGCACAGTGAAAGGGAAGGTAGGATGAATCTGAGCTCCTCCATAAGTTGCTTTATCTGTTATGGTTCAGCGGGCTCCTAGACCTAAGTTAGGAGGCACCTAGCTAATTAAGGATTGAAATCCTTAACCTGTTATGGTTCACCTAGAGGGCACCACGAGGATGGCCGCTAGGCTAGTCAACACTGAAGGATCACTTCAATGATCACCTTTGGCTGACAACACTAGTTGTCCTGGAGTACTGAACAGAGACTGATATTTTCTGCTGTTGACAAACAGAAGAACACTAAGTTCACTTGAGGGAATACAACAACGGAGTTATATTCGAGAGAGAGAGATAGAGGACAAGAGTAGAGAGGGAGACAAATGAAAAGGTTGAAGCTGAAGCTTCAACTACAGAATAGTCCATTATTTATACATTTTGAGATACTTCTGCTTTTACTATTTTGTCCATTGCTCACTAAGATGAAACACTACTGACGGAATTGGAAGGGATGTTGGAACGAGATGGCATTCTGGGAATGGAAGCTTGTTGTGAAATGGAAGACAACGGATCTATGGAATCCATACTATTGGAGTTCTCTTGATCTGAAGGTGATGACAACGTGGAGAAGTGGCTGATAGAGAGATCAACAGGGGAGTTGGTCTGGCGAAGGTTGTAGGGTTGGCCCATCAGGTACGGGTGGGTGAAGGACATATCTCCAATGATCTGCCTCCATCCATAGTTGTTGGCTCTGGTGAGTGCGGGCCAAGCGATTGTAGTCTCGTAGAGTCCATGCCAATAGATATGGATGAATGGTGAATTATCCCATACTTGGTGAAGGTGGTGGTTGAGGTACTGGGACTTGTACCAAGGGGGCAGAGGGGTTCCATGTGGAGAGGTAGATTGGCCCAGTACTTCTTCGTAGTCCAGAATGTCAAGAAGTTCAAGGCGCCACTTGTATAACCAATGTAAGGGGTTCATTGTCTTTTTTTTTTTTTTTTTTTTTTAATTCCAAGTTTATTGCACTATAGACTAGCTAAGTACAAACGGGCGCGCGATAGCAGTCCCAAGTATCGAAACAAAAGAGACAGAACCCAAACTCAAGAGAAATGATAAACTACAAGGAGCGAGTCGAGTCGAGCGAAGCGAGACGAGACGAAGCGACGGGTACGAACTTTTTTAAGTACATACGGAAATTGAAGTGTATAAGTGGTAGCAGTCGCAATAACAAAGCGAAAGCTAACGAACAGAAACAGCAGTGAAGAAGAAACGAATCCAGGAGTAGGGAGGGGGCAGAAAAAGGGTTTGCTATTCCCCTATAATGTCCACCAATGAATAAAGAGGATTAGAGAAATACTAACTGTGTGTTGATGTCCAACGCCTTCTAATGCACATCTTCGACATAATTTTGCTGCCGTTCCCTACTCCTCAGGGCTCGGTTGCGGATTATTTCTCTCCATTGAGGGTCATCTCCGTCTGGGGGAAATGCGAATGTGAGCGGATTGTCGTCCAGGAATTTGACTAGCCACGCTAAGCTGTCGTAGCGCCCATTTGAGAATAGCCGCTTGTACCACAGACAGTCTTGGATAATATGGTCACGCGTTTCCAGCGGATGACCGCATGGACACGAGACTGGGGCGTCTGGGAAAAAGCGCTGTCGGTAGGTTCCGATCGGCACGTGATTGGTAAGACAGTGTGTTAGCCGCGCAGCAAGTGATGGCGTCATGTCTCGAGTGAGCCATGAGCCGCCATGCGTGTATGTTGGGAGGACGGGGTTGTCGCTCGCATCTAGCATGTCGAGGAAATGATGGCCTCGGTATTTAGTGTCGTTGTTGGTATGGCGATGCTGCCATAACCAGATGTAACGGTCGGTCCATGCCTTGCGAATGAATCCGAGTGAATGTCGAGCCACGCTTGGTATGCATGGGACTCGGAGGGATTTTGCAAGTTTATGCGCGGCATGTTGGATAGACCACTTGCATGACGACGGGATGTCCCAAAACGTGAGACGGTGGGGTTCATTGTCAAGACCATAACATAACCAGCCTGCTAATAGGTGAATTGGTGAAGTGACAATACCAAAGTATAGCCAGCAACCAATAGTGTTGAAGCATCACAGCTATGGGTCCTTAACTTCAGAGGATTAGAAGTTAAGATCAACCAATCTTGGATTAGACGGGTAACAGTTAAGTTACAACAGAAGTGAATCAAAAACTTGAAGTTTTTGATCCTGTAATCTACATCTATTTATGCAAGTCCAGAGGCTGTCTGTGTACTACTGTATATATGAGTCATGAGTGTCTGTCCAAGTCATTGATTGAGAGAGAGAAACTACTAGTACACTACAGAGCATCCAATGAGTCAGTCTGTATTCAAATTGTAGTCCATGATCTACTATAACGTTCTATCTACTCCAAGTCATTATTCCCTGAGATAGTAGAACATTTGGATGAGGTGGGAAAGCCTGTAGAGGACTCCTGAGGTGTAGGCGCTGCGGACAAGGATGAGGAGGCCGAGGAGGACGAGAATGAGGACGAGAGATCATAGGAAACAATCTCTGAGGACATCTCCTGGTAATAGGAGGCAATAGCACAGAGTGGTACATCTTTTGAGGAGTCAGAAAAAGCATTGGACATGTTGTTGAACAGCCAAGGCTGCGACGGATAATGATGCCTGTATTCTCCTGACTCAATAAGCGCAGCAAGAACTCTAGGAAGTTCCTGCTTGTCATAGAACATGTAGGGATGTTGCCAGGTTGTATAATTATCCGTGACCAGATAGGGGCACCATCCATTCTCAATGGCTGCCATCCAGCACATTGGATACGTGCTAAGAACTTTGCCATCTCCAATTATGTGGCAGTAGGGAGCTGCATGCATAGCTCATTGTAGAACTGCATTAAGCTTGTCACAATCATAGACAGGGGGAAGAGGCGTGAGTCTGTAATCGGAGGTGTGCCCAGAGATGACTCTGAGGAGGTTCTGTCCCTTAGGAACTAGGACGTGAGTCCCTGGGTCCATAACATTATTCCCTTCATTAGAAGCAATCTCCAAATCGCTACTTTCATCAGATCCCATGTTAGAGTCAAAGCCGAGAATGTAGTGGGTGTTGATGGGGATAGTCTGGTAATGTCTGGGAATGAACCTAGTCAGATCTTCCGCTTCCAATGTCAGAGAAGTAGTAGAGATCCTCATCAATGGTGTGGAGTGGCAAGGAAGATCTTTGGATTGGATGTGAAGGTTGTGGAGGTCCATGACCACTTCTCAAAGTCGTCATTTGTCTGTAGTTTTGGATGGGTAGCCCAGTAGTAATTCTGGTAGTTCCTCGTCAGAGGGGCTCTGCTTGGAAGAATTCGTCGATCTTCTGTTGGAAGTCTGCCTGGGCGGCGTCGTTTGCGTTGTCTGAGAAACAAACCTGGAGGGGTGGTCATTCCTTGTCATGATGCCTTTGTCCATGAGGATAGCCTCGCATTCTGGGATCCATTCTAGGACAGAGAGGGTGGCTGTAGCAATTAGGTGGTAAGAAGGGGCTAAATTGGATGGGAGTTTGATAAGGAAAGCTTTGTTGCGCATTCCTGTATTCATTTCTGTCAGGGGGTAGATTCTGCTGCTTTCCATGAGATTATCTGCTGCCAGTTGCACCAGAGATTGCATTTGCTTGGGCAACATGAGGTGGCTGATATCTAGGTGTTGTTATGATTGTCTCCTCTATTCTGTAACAATATGTCACTTCTCTTCGTCATCTTGTGTTAAGACTCAAACACCAGATGTTAGAGCGGATGTCAGAGATGGAACAGAAGGGGCAAGACCTTGGCTTCAACTTATGTGTTGCGCCCCTCTTGGTATCGCGATGGTCTCACTTGAGAACCAAGGACAGAGAACACCCGAAGGCGGAGGGTCGTCTGAAGACAGAGGGAGGGAAGGCGGAGAGAGAGAAAGACTGGAAGTGTCCAAAGATGGAGGCGGACAGACGGAGGGTTCGGACACAAGTTAGAGGAGGAAATCTAAGTTGATTATCAGACTGGAGAATACAAATGTAGTAGACTAGGTTTATATACTACAGCGGATAAGAAGGTAGTACTAATCATAAGGTCTACTGATGACGTACTACATAGGATAGTGGACAAAGGAATAGATAGAGACAAAGGATGACAAAGGAAGACAAAGGAATAGCTAACATGTGGATGCGGAGTGAATGAGTAAGCTACGGAGGGAACTTGGAGGAACGGAGGAGATACAGAGATCAGATAACAGATAAGACGAAATAGGAAGGTCTGGGAACTAAGAGGAAACCGAATAGCCAAGGTCACCGGAGGGACAGTGACCGAGATGTCCGAGTAACCGAGAGGGGGAAAGTCCGAGGGGATAAGGACACAGGAGAGCGGAGAGGTGATATCGGACCGACGGAGTGCTGTGGCTGAATGGTGGTGCAGGAGCCAAGATCCTGTTGCTATGGGGAAAGCTTAATGGACAGTGGAGGTTGTCTGGAAGATCTTCGGATGGGTTCCTAACATCTTGGACTTGTCCTAGTCTCCTACCTTCTTGTCTATTCTTGTCACCATCATTCCCAAGAGCTGTGCCTCTCTCTATATTCATCTGATTGGTCAGAAGCCAAGTCTCCCTATTATGCATGCACTAAAGATAGTGACACCTCGGTGAAAGGGTTGGGGATTGGATCTTGATGTGCGGACTCTATTTACCATGTATTTGTATATTGATTAGTTTGGACAAATGTCAATACTGCCTCATATACTGAAGCGTAGTGTACTGTGTACCTTAGCTTTAGTATTGTTGTTAACCAGCGTGTTCTCATCAATATTGTTCGACATTGCAAATCTGTTCCCTCGATCATCTTCAGTGACGATTAGACTTACCATATAACACCTGCCTGGAAGCTCTGTGCGTCGCTCAAGTTCAGGAGACGACTCCTCCGTCGTTACATTAAGAAGACCTCCATCTCGCTTGACTCTACTTGGCGCTTACCTCGTTCTCTAGTCTGGGACTACAGATCAACTGGTAGTACTGCTGAGGTGACTTCTCAGCGGCCCATCTTCTGGCACGGCTTTGGACTAGGTCCGAGCATAACAGTATACTAAAGCTCATCACCCCCTTCTGTCACAGATTTGGCAGAATACATTGTTTACGCTATATCTCGCCGAATACTGGGCCGTTTACCTCGTACTTAGTACCGTTGGAAAGCCCTCGTCCGTCGCATTCTGACGATACCCGGGACGTCGCGGGGCGTGCATCCGTTCAGGAGCTACGCGCCGATCATTATTATCTGTATCATGTGTTGATTATCTGTGCCATCTGTAGTTTATCACTCCTCATCGTTCTAGAGGGTTCTGGAACAATCAGTAAGATAAGATCTTTATCTATGTTGTCATATGGTGTCATTGTTAACAATCAGTAAGGGTTTTATGCCATTGGCTAGGAGATATTAGTTTCTCCATGTAATTAGTAAGGACTAGAGTTCCTGGGGTCATCTGGTAGTGTCCCAGGTCCTAGCCCTCTGTGTATATAAACTAGGCTGTCTGGTGTCTGTAGGACCCAGACTTAACAACCTGTCTACAGCCTAGCCTGTCTTATCCTATCTTCTATCTGATCTCTTGATCTCATCTCATCTCTCACTTGCTTATCTAAGACTGCTGTTCCCCTGCCTATATCTTGAGCTTAGGTAAGCATCAGGATTTGTGATACCTTCTTGTTAAGTACAAGAACAGACTAAGTCAGACCGTCAGCCGATCGGGTCGGTCGAACATCGGCAGAGTCGGACCTTGGCTTCAGCTTATGTGCTGCGCCGTCCCTGCTGTCGTGGTCCAGATTTCGGACAGGCAAAGAAGAAGGAGTGTGCCGGAGCGACTTAAGGCGGGACAGAGTTACGAGGGGAGACTAAGTTGATATTCAGACTGAAGTACAAGGTAGGGGACAGAGGGCTTATATACTCGAAGGAATCGGAGAAACGGAGAAACAAGAGATAAGAAGGACGAATGGGAGAAACAGACAGAGTGGATACTAGGGCACGCGACGAGGAGCAAGGTCTAGGGGTCAGGAACACGTACGCGATAGGAGGACAAGTATCCAACGGAAAATAGGAGAATGAAGGAATATGAAATAGGACGGAGAAACTACGGGCAGAGTGAGACATAACAGAAACGGGACATGTCGGCCGACAGTCGGAGATTCGCCCCACGATGCATTGGTCGCCAAGCGACCGTGGGTTAGCAGCCAGTTGCCCCAAGGCAACTGGTACCACGAAGGAACCAATGTCGGTCGAATGTCGGAGAACGAGAACGGGAAGTCGGCGGGTATGGGCGTCGGGGCAGCGTTGGGTCGGGGCAGCGTCGGTCAGATCGGGTCGTGACACTTCTCTGCTTCTCTCTCTCTCTTCGCCCTCCGTCCTGAAAAGATAACATCAGTGGACAACCTTTGTCCTGCAAGATAACCTCAGTGGACACCCCTCTCTATTTTTCCTACTGCCAAAATCACTTCTCCAATCCCTCCTTCAGCTCCTCCTATCAGGCGCACTATGTCTGGACCTTACAACCAAACCCACATTCCCAGATTCCGCCCTCCTTCTGATGAACGAGTCTCTCAGTACACCGCTATCTACGAAAAAGCCCTCAACAATCTCGCTTTTCAAGAACGACTACACAGCTACACATCCGGTACAGAACCTGTCATTCACATTGACGGGACAGCCTTCATATGAAGGGAACTTATCGGTATCCAACACATTGTCTGATCTCATGGAGAACATTCAACAAGTGACCCTCAATCCCCAGAGAACATCCTCCTTGACTATCAACTTATCTTCCGCTATAAACTCTTTCACTCCTGGCAACAACAAGGACTCGTTGACTTTCTAAGAAACGCCACAACCTTCAATCTCTTTGAACGGAGCTATCAAACCACCACCAAAAGGAGCGATTCAGCAGTATACTGGAGAGGTGTTTATCAAGACTTTGACCAAGCCGAAGCACTCTTCAAGGCCTTTGATTACCATCTTTCACAACGTCAAACCCAAACTCCAACCGCAGCGAATCCCTCGACCAAATCCTTGCCCGATTCCCCTTTGAGCGACAACTCTCCTCAGACTTCAGAGTCATCCGAAGACAAGACCCGTACACACACATCCATACAAACAGACCCACCGTCATATCATTCTACACCAACCCCTACCCTGTTAGAGGTCCCCCCACAAGTCACAGACCAGTTCTTGTGGGGAGCATTACCAGAATCAGACGATCTAATGTTGAGATCTCTCAGATCTACATCTGCGTCTGTCCCGAGTGCTACACAGAGGACGACATCAATCTTTGGACATATGGACTCAATAGCTTCATTGTTACTACCCTTCCACACTGAACCCCATTCTACGAGTGGGACAGAAGAACAGCAAATGTCTTCCCCAGCCAATGCTACTCCAACACCTACATCTCCATTGACTCCCACTTTTGATTCATCTTTGTCAACACCAACCCAGACACTGAGTACATCCCAGAACCCACCTATTACTACGACGCAACCCCCGTCTCATTCGCAAGGAACGCAAACACCCTCACAGAGTCCTCAGACTCCGAGCCAGAACCCAACCAGGAACCCACCACCAGTTCCTCATTGCAACCCCCCACCAGGACCACCACCACCACCACCTCCCCCTCCTAATCAACCCGCTGACACACCCATGGCAAATGTCAAGCACCCCAAGAAGATCAATCCCTTCAGCAGAGATCCTTGAACCTTTCAAACCTTCCAAGATAAACTTTGTCTAACCTTCGACACCTATCGCCCCTACTTCAGCAATGCCAACAACAACTACGACAACAGGAAGAGAATCATCTTTGCCCTCCACAATATGACAGGAGGAAACGCAGCTGGATTTCGCAACGCCTTCATGCGAGATCATTGGGACGACACCAACAACACTTATAACTACGGCACATGGGACACTTTCAATGCTTCACTCGAAGAGAACTTCAAACCAAAAATCAAAGCCACCCAAGCCATTGAACAACTCAAACAAGCCCGACTCAACGTCAAGACCAACAACATAGCAACCTTTAATCAAATGTTCACCTACCTAGTTGGACAAGCAGCTATCACAGATGATCATCATTGCATGCAGCTCTACATTGACGCCATCCCTAACTGGATCCAACAGAAGATATTTCTCACTACCCAAGTACCTGACACATACGCTGCATGGCAACACGACATCGCCAATCTGGTTAATAACTACCAGGAGTACCTTATGTGCCACACTGCCGCCAAAAACCACAATCCCATCTCATTCTATGGCAACGCACTCTCGCATCCAAAGAAGAACTTTGCCTTCAAGGAGCGACCACTTCCATGAGGAGAACCCATGGATATTGATGCCATTGAGGAATTCTCTTCTGATGAAGAACCCGACATACCTGATTTCTCATCCGATGAAGAAGACAACTATATGAAGCAGGGAATCTCTGTCAATGCTACCCTCACCGCTCGACAGAAGAAACAATTGAAGAGAGGAGTATGCCTTGTATGCGGCGATCCAAAACATTGGGCAAGAAGTTGTCTCAAGCAACGATGCGACAATAATCCCAACAAAACCTCTTTCCAACAACACTTCAACAAACCATTGAACCCACCACCTCGCCCTACATCTAATTTGCTCAAGATTGCCTTCAATGAACTCTCTCCTGAAGAGAAACAGACCTTTCTCAATGACACCATTGTGAGCATCCTTGAATCCAACATTCCCAATGAAACCACATCGTCTTTTGTCTTGGGAGCAGAGTGAATGCAACTCCTCTTGCTCCTGCATCTAGTTCTTCAGCGGACAATTTGTTTCTTTCAATTCAATCCCTTTCTTCTGAAATTATCCCCCCTCTCGATTTGAACAATCCTTACAATTCTCAATGGACTGCTCGTGAATATGTCTTACATCGACTGTTGATGAACACTGGATCTGGTAACTCCTCAGACACTTCTTTTACTTCGGCCTCATCCCCGAGCTGCACAGGTTGCACTATTTCTGAAATTTCTCTCACGTCCTCATCTAACAATAAATCTCTACTGATACCCGCATTGCTGAAGAACCCAAACTCATCTAAAGTCGCTACCCTTTACCTGCTACTTGATAGTGGAGCACAGGGAAACTTTGTCTCTCCCTTGACTATCCAAAGACTTGGGCTGAGAATGAAAGCATTAACGCATCCTATTGTTGTACGTAACATCAATGGCACCCTTAACAAAGTAAAGACCATCTCAGCGCAGACAGAGGTCATCCTTAGCATTGATAAGAAAGACGTCAGCATATCCTGCTACATCGCTGAGATCGGAGAATGGACCATGATACTTGGCCTTCCCTTTCTCAAAGATACCAACCCCGATATTGACTGGTCGAAAACAACCTTGAGATGGAGGGAAAAGGGATCCAATACGCTGCAAGCTGAGGACCCTCTCACCCTGGGTACTGACCAACAGATCCACATAAACGAACTATCAATTGCTGAAACCATGACCTTGAACGTACCCTACCTTGCACAAAGACAAGCCTTGCTCGATTATGATGCATCACTTGATCTTGCCACTACCTGTCTGGAGATCAACACAAAAACATCCGAGTCACAGAAAACCTTCCAGGCTTATCACGGTGTAAAGGCCCAGGTTAATGTGAAGGAGATAGTCCCTAAAACCTATTGGGAATATCTACCACTATTCAGCGAGAAGGAATCTGAAAGATTTCTACCCTTGTGTCCATATGATCATAAAATTGACCTCAAACCGGACTTTAAGCCGGAGGCTGCCAAGTTGTACCATTTAACGGACACAGAGCTCATTGAGTTACAAAAATTCCTTGATGATAACTTATAAAAAGGATACATACAGAAATCCAAAAGCCCTCAGGCCGCACCCTTCTTTTTTGTATCAAAGAAAGACGGAAAATTACACCCAGTTCAGAACTATTGCAGCCTGAACAAGTACACCATCAAGAACGCCTACCCCATCCCTTCCATCCCACACATCATGGATTGACTACGAGGAGCCTGTTACTTTACCACCATGGACATTCGAGCAGAATACAACAATGTCTGCATCCGCAAAGGCGACAAATGGAAAGGCGCCTTTTGCACCCCCTTCGGACTCTTTGAACCTCGCATTATGTTCCTTGGCATGACAAATAGTCCCGCCACCTTCCAAGCAATGATGGACCACATCTTCCAAGACTTAATTGACAAACATGGTCCTACGGCTGTCATTGTCTACATGGACGACATCCTCATCTTCTCCAACTCTCTTGATGGACTCAGGACTGAAACCCTCGAAGTCCTTCGACGTCTCAAGGAGAACGATCTCTATATCAAACCAGAGAAGTGCAAGTTCAAGCAAACCACCATTGAATACTTGGGAATGACCATTGCCCATAATCAAGTTCGCATGTCAAAAGACAAACTTGCAGGAATTTGAGAATGGCCAACACCAAAAGCTGTTCAAGACGTCCGTAAATTCATTGGCTTTGCCAACTTCTACCGCAAATTCATCCATCACTATCCACACATCCGCGCACCATTAAACACCCTTTTGAAGAAAACCAAAACCTTCGAATGGACCAATGATGCTAACAACACCTTTATCATCTTAAAGGACGCATTCCAGAAAGAACCTGTCCTCATCACACCCAACACTTCTAAACCATTCATTGTCAAAACTGATGCATCCGACTATGCTACAGGCGGCGTCCTTATCCAAAAAGACAATAATGGAAACGAACACCCATGCACCTATTGTTCCAAGTCACTAGACACAACCCAGAGAAACTATGGAACGCCTGACAAGGAACTACTTGCTATCAAGCAAGCCTTAGAGGAATGGCGACACTATCTTCTCTCGTCTCCCCACCAAATTGAAATCCAATCCGATCACAACAATCTTCGCTACTGGCAAGACGCCAGGAAACTATCCCAACGGCAAGCTCACATCTGGATGGAAATCCAAGAGTACTCATTCACCATTCATCATTGCCCTGGCAAAACAATACCAGTGGCGGACGCACTCTCTCACTGACCTGATCATGAGATTGATGGAAAGGAAGAAAACAAAGATTGAATAGTTCTACCCAAAGAATTGTTTGCGAATGCCATATCACCCAAAACCTTATCTGACGACAGCCAACCATCCCTTGAAGAGAAACAAGACATTGTTTCTTGGCATCATGATCATCATTCCGCTGGACATCCTGGCATTGACAAAACCATCCGTCAAGTTTGTTTAGAACGAACCTGGCCTGGCCTCCATGAGTTCGTAAAGAACTACATCGCAGGCTGCCATGTCTGCCAACAATTCAACATTGACAGACGACCAAATGCACCATCTTTTCAACCCCTAGAACCATCGACTTCAAAACGACCATTCTCTGACATAGCAATGGACCTTGTCACCGATTTACCTACAACATCAGACAGGTACAACTCTATTTTGTCTGTGGTGGACCACAAACTCACAAAGGGGATAATGGTACTACCAACCTGCAAGACAGTGACGTTTGAAGACATTGCAACATTGTTAATCAAATTTTTCTATCCAAGATATGGAATTCCAACTTCAATCATCGCAGACTGAGACCCTCAATGGGCAAGCAAAGTGGCAAAAGCCTTTTTCACTTCTCTTGGAATCACCATGTGTCTCTCCACAGCATATCACCCCCAGACTGAT
The DNA here is from genome assembly GCA_003315915.1 of Macrolepiota dolichaula. Taxonomy (NCBI): domain Eukaryota; kingdom Fungi; phylum Basidiomycota; class Agaricomycetes; order Agaricales; family Agaricaceae; genus Macrolepiota; species Macrolepiota dolichaula. The sequence continues at coordinate 17,425 of QFDT01000536.1, read as the reverse complement.
GGAGCAACCGAATGATCACACCAAGAACTCAAAACATATCTCTCAAAATATTGCTACAAAGATCTGACGACATGGACCAACAAATTATCACATTTTGAGTACAAATATAACTTCACTCCGCATGCAGGAAACGAGAAGACACCATTCAAACTCCTGTACGGCTATACACCTCCACCCATTCCCCAATTCCTTGAAATTACAAACGCACCAGCAGTCAACAACCGACTCAAAGACCTCAACATCCACCAACAAAATGCTGTTGAGGTTATGACAAAGAACATGAATCGGATGGCCAAACAAAAGCCCAACCAATCTGACACCTTCGAGAAAGGAGATAAGGTCTGGCTTGATGCCAAGAACCTTCCCCTTCAAGAACAATCATCTAAAATCCGACCTCGATGCTATGGCCCCTTTTCCATCGCAAAACAAAGAGGACCCCTTGCATACAAACTCACCCTTCCCAAGACATGGAGAATCCATCCAGTCTTTTACGTCTCCTTGCTCAAACGGCACCGGAAGACCAAGCAAAACAACACCGAACCCGAAGCCAAACCACCAGATATCATTGATGGCCAAGAAGAATACAAAGTTGAAGATATAATTAACCATCGACTTAACCAAGGCTGACTCACCTATCTCATCAAATGGAAAGGTTATCCCAACTCCAAAAATACATGGGAACCTGAACAGCAACTCCTTCCTCATTTGACCGAAATCTTAACTGACTATAAGAAGAAACATTGACTCTAGATTGGATCACAAAAGCTCATATGTCTGATCAAGCAAGTGACCACACCTACAATGACTATGAACCCCTCTCTGAACCCCCAACCACTGACCCCTTACCCATCTCGCACAACGACATCTGGCCCATGGATACCTCCACCCCATCCATGACTCATCTCATCCCAGCCGAGAACATATATACCTCCAGTGAACTACCATCTCCATCGTCATCCATCCCAACCACTGTATGTTTATCCAACGACTCAGGACGATGGCCTTTCAACAGCATTAACCCATCTGTCTTTTCCCAACCTTCTTCAACATCCAGAGGAGATCCTTTGCTACCTTTGGTCCCTAGCACATCCCCAGCAGCTCCCTCTATTCAGCTCCGTCTCAAAGATGTTTTGGAAAATAAGGACTATCAAACTTTCCTCCAACAAGCCCTCACTTCCATTACCAGACAAAACCTGCATTGTTATTCACAGGGACAACAAGATAGAAATATGGATGCACAACCAAGCATCCATCCACACCCCATCACCCCCTCTTCACATTTATCAAACACAGAGTACGCCAGTCCTGCTGCTGCAATCACCACCACCTCCCTTGCATCACAGATGGACTTCCACCAACCGATTCCTGCGCCAGGTCCACTCAACTCATTCGAATATGACGAGCTCTGGATCAATCTCCGAGATACAGCCAATAGAGCAGGTCACACGCCACTCAATCAGGCCGGACCTAATCTCAGCACCTTCCATACACGCTATGCAGAGAACCTCCTTGCACAGACCCTCACATACCTCGCATCTATCAGTCCAGAGAACATCCAACGCACTGTCACAGCCTTTGTCAAGATGTCTCCTCAATCCCAATCCTATGAAAACGCCACCTCCTCTCACTCCCAACGTCAAGGAGTAGTTAGCCTTCCTGGGAATTCAAACCCCAGTTTATCAGTACCTACAACTATCGGATGAAACGGAACATGAGATGAACCACAAGTGGAACCAGGAACCTATCACTGGAAATATCAGGAGAACAGATACACCCTTACCACTGATGGAAGATCACATTCCTACCGCATCAGAACCGACCCATGGGTCCCAGAGGCCTTTCAGCCTTGACATAAGGCTTCAAACGAACAATGCCCCAACCTTGCCATTTACCCAAACCTCCATGCCCTCGTCCTTGTCCTCAAGCAGATGGGAGACCGTAATCCCATATGAGACTATCCCCAATGGAAATATGCAATCACCCACCATGTCCTACCAATCCCTTGGGCTCTCAAACTTCCCCAGGAGCTCCTAATTGTATACTCGCACAGCTGCTGGGCCTGTCAAGGTGTTGGACACATCGGTGCAGACTGCCCTACCTATAAATGTCGATTCTGCAATGACTCTAAACATTACTCCTGGATGTGCGCTAGAAGACCAGCTACTCCAACCTACCCTTCGCGTCATTCTACTCCCCTCCAAACCATCACCTTCGAGAATGCCCGAAAATGATGCCACTTCCTCAAGAACACTCTCATTTTATGACAACACACCCGACAAAACATCCTCTATGAAGACCCCAACATTATTGTCCCTTGACCAATGCGACGCGATCCTAATGCCACCGAAAACATTACAACCGAATACTGGTACCACCCGAATAACCGCCGCATGGAAGGACAAATCGTCAACACCAGTGGCAACCCCATTCAATGCGAACAAATCCATCTCATCGATGAAGACCTGGTCTATCAATAATTGAGTCAGAGTCTCGATATACAAAGGGGATAATGTTACAATTGTCTTCTCTACTCTGTAACAGTATGTCACTTCTCTTCGTCATCTTGGACTTGTCCTGGTGTTATGGTTCACCTAGAGGGCACCACGAGGATGGCCGCTAGGCTAGTCAACACTGAAGGATCACTTCAACGATCACCTTCGGCTGACAACACTGGTTGTCCTGGAGTACTGAACAGAGGCTGATATCTTCTGCTGTTGACAAACAGAAGAACACTAAGTTCACTCGAGGGAATACAACAACAAGTTATATTCGAGAGAGAGTAAGAGAGAGGACAAGAGTAAGAGGGAGACAAATGAAAGGTTGAAGCTGAAGCTTCAACTACAGAATAGTCCTTTATTTATACATTTCGAGATACTTCTGCTTTTACTATTTCGTCCTTTGCTCACTAAGATGAAACACTACTGACGGGATCGGAAGGGACATCGGAATGAGATGGCATTCCGGGAATGGAAGCTCGCTGTGAAATGGAAGACGACGGATCTACGGAATCTGTACTATCGGAGTTCTCTTGATCCAAAGGTGATGACATTGTGGGGAAGTGGCTGGTAGAGAGATCGACAGGGGAGTCGGTCCGGCGAAGGTTGTAGGGTCAGCCCATCAGGTACGGGTGGGTGAAGGATGTATCTCCGATGATCTGCCTCCATCCGTAGTTGTCGGCTCCGGTGAGTGCGGGCCGAGCGATTGTGGTCTCATAGAGTCCGTGCCGATAGATATGGATAAAGGGGGAGTTATCCCATACTTGGTGGAGGTGGTGGTTGAGGTACTGGGACTCGTACCGAGGGGGCGGAGGGGTTCCATGTGAAGAGGTAGATTGGCCCGGTACTTCTTCATAGTCCGGGATGTCGAGAAGTTCGAGGCGCCACTTGTATAACCAATGCAGGGGGTTCATCGTCGAGACCATAACACCTGGCCTCCTACCTTCTTGTCTATTCTTGTCATCATTATTCCCAAGAGCTGTGCCTCTCTCTATATTTGTCTGATCAGTCAAAGGCCAAGCCTCCCTACTATGCATGCACTAAAGATAGCGACACCTCAGTTAAAGGGTTGGGGATTGGATCTTGATGTGCGGACTCTATTTACCATGTATTTGTATATTGATTAGTTTGGACAAACGTCGATACTGCCTCATATACTGAAGCGTAGTGTACTGTGTACCTTAGCTTTAGTATTGTTGTTAACCAGCGTGTTCTTATTGATATTGTTCGACGTTGCAAATCTGTTCCCTTGATCGTCTTCACTGACGATTAGACTTACCATATAACACCTGCCTGGAAGCTCTGTGCATCGCTCAAGTTCAGGAGACGACCTCTCCGTCGTTACATTGAGAAGACCTCCGTCTCGCTTGACTTTACTTGGCGCTTACCTCATTCTCTAGTCTGGGACTACAGATTGACTGGTAGTACTGCTGAGGTGACTTCTCAGTGGCCCATCTTCTGGCACGGCTTTGGACTAGGTCCGAGCATAACAGGTGTGGCATATATCTGAATGCTAGTGCTCTGATTAGATTGTTTGTCTTGTCATGGGTGAGGAAGGCCAGGTGGGACTGCAAGAGTGCATGGTACTGAATGTATGGGGTGAGGAGGTTGTAGAGTTGTTGGAGAGTGAGGTTCTCCTGTCCCAGGACATCTGGAAATGTCATGACTCTGTACAGGGCAAGATCAGCTCAGTGGGACACTTTGTAAGCCAACCTCATTGCTGAGAAATTGATAGTCTCCCCAAGTTGCAAGCAAACATTCTCGTAGAGGGTCGGGTAAGCTGCAGCCAAGATAGGCAGAGTGAGACTGTCAAAGTTGCTCTTCAAATCTGAGGAGCATTTGTGCATGATGCACAAAAGAAGCAAGCGAGAACCTGTAGATGTCAATTGCAGATAGAGCATCCTGATTCCTTGGTAGATTGGACTCCTCCAGTATAAGTCCCATGAAGTCAAGTTGTTGTTGTAGTTCAAGGAGGGAATACTCGAGATCGAGTTGTTCACTAGGAATGGAAGGTAGTTCAATTGGTAAGTCATTGATGAGCAAGATGTATTCAGAATTGCCTCGTCGAAGGGTGTAGGAAGGTAAGGGGCAGAATGGGAAGGCTGAGGCAAGGGAGGCTGAATCCTGACTGGCAACGGTTGAGGTAACGGTGAGAGGAGGGTGGTTGTCAACGAGTTTGGCAAAGGTTGAGGTTCTTGAGGCTTGATTAGCATCAACTGGAGTGTTGAAGATGGAGTGTGGTGTTATGATAATGGAGATTTGAGTAGAGGATGAAGAGGAAGCAGGAGACATTGACAGAGTTTTGGTTTGGGTGGAGAGGTAAGTCATAGCAGATTATTGGAGTTTGTTTCCCTTCTTATACTTTGTAAGGATTTGCTGCCCTCCATCTAAGTTTCCTTCAGGTTCCCAAGTGTTTTCCAAAGTTGGGTAACCTTTCCACTTGATCAGATATTGTAACACATTGTGTCATCTTCAATGATTGATGATCACCTCTACTTTGTAATGTTCTTTATCATTCTTGAGGTCTGGAGGTGGATTCTTGAAGTGTTCTCCATATAGTTGGTTCTCTTGAACAGGGGTTAGGAGTGAAGCATGAAAAATGTTGTGAATTTTCCATTGCTGCAGAAGTTTGAGTTTGAAGTTCACTGGGGAAATCTTCTTGAGAATCTTGAAAGGACCTTCTTGTTTAGGGGCAAGTTTGTGCGATTTGGAAAGTAATGGAAGGTTCTTATTGTCCAACCATACTTTATCTCCTTCGTTGAAGAGGGGAAGGCTATACTTAGTGGATCGCCTAGCCATGATTTTGCGGCTGCAGTTGTGGGCAAATATAGCTCTTCTTCTAGTGGATAGGAGTTGTTCCATGCAGTTTTCTGCTGCGGGAGTATCTGTGGGTTCAACCAAAGAAGGTAGTGCTTTCGGTGAGGATCCATAGATCAGCTGGAAGGGGGTTTCTTCTCTTCCTGCATGGGGACAATTATTGTGTACAAACTTGTAAGTTGAGAGGTACTTGCTCCATTTGTTTGGATTATTGGTGGTGAAGATAGTGAGGTAGGTTTCTATCTCTTGATTGAAGCGTTCTGTGGTACCATCAGTTTGGGGATGATAGGCAGTGGAATAGGAGGCTTCAATGTCGAGTAGCTTGTATAGGGCTCTCATGGCTTTGGAGGCAAAGTGAGGGTCTCTGTCAGAGATCACCTTGTCAGGGAGTCCATACTTTGAAAATAGTCAATCTACCAAAAGCTGTGCAATCACATAGTCAAACTACAATGTATCGACCGGCACGGTCCAGTGGGTGCATACAATGTATCAACTGACATGGGGCCAGCGGGCCCACTGGCAATTGAGCAGAAAGGGACGGCTGACAGTGCCGGTACAAGGTAAAAAATACACCAGCAACCGGTGATGTATGAGAAGGAGTATGGATATGCACATAGTGTTGTATGATATATACTTTTACATTTTTGTGAATATGTTGCCAACAAGGATGGCCGATAGGGGATGGATGACTGGTATTGGCAGTCACTATTTTGTGTCACGTGTGCCAGTCAGCCGGCACATCCAATATTACCAGTGAGCCGGGTCAATGGTAGAAATGGCTGATTGGGATACCTGGTTATGGGTTGACCAATCAGATTATGAAACTAGCTGATCGCAGGGGCCAACCCTAGGCTGGCAACCAGTACTATGCATCCACATACTCAACAATATTTGATCCCTGGATGGATAGTTTTACTGGGTTTGAAGTACTGGTTGGCACCCTTCATTCATGTTGGAGATGGCCAGCCGCTTTCAGTTTCTAGAGCCACACAGGTGTGAGTGAGTCAAGAATGTAGTTAACAGTATATTATCAATGTATTTACATATATAATACAAATTAAAATGCTACAAAAAAATTACAAGTCCATTTCAGCACATTCATCTGGCCCAGGAAAGAATTGAAAGTCGGAGGCGGTGAAGGGGCCTTGTGCCAGGGCCAGTGTGACAGGTGGTTGGCTAGGGCCGGCTGGCATATCCTTGTCCTCTGAATCCAAGAGCACAAAGACGTCCACGGCAGACATTCCAGCACTCTCAACACCTGTCAGAGTAGTTAGTAAAAAGCTAGTTGTAGTTGCAGATACAACATACCTGTTTCCTTGGCAACTGATGCCTCAGACATATCATCATCATCATCCAGGAGGTCATAGATATCAGCAGCCACCATATGAGAGGGCCGCCCAGTCTCCAGGGGAGTGGGACTCCAGGCGGCCAGAAATTGAGGTGAGGGTGGGAACCACTCAGCGTGATCCTTGCAGTAGGGGGCAAGAGGTTGCTGCTGGAAATGCTCAGGCTCTTCAGAGCCGGTCAAGTCCCACTCAGGAGTAGTTGGCTCCCCAATGGCCAAATAGTGGTGGTGGGAGGTGTGGGAGGGGAGTGATGGGTTGGTGGACCATTCACCAGTGTGCTGACTGGAGGGTATGACATTCTCATCATAGGGCCTGACCAGCCAGTTCTGTGCCCAATCCCACCCCTGGTGCATCTTGGTAATGTTGGCCTCAGTGAAGTTGGTACCCCATGTCCATTTCAAGGATGGATGAGGAGTCACCTGGTCATGCTCAGCAACCGCATTCTCATGGACCCAGTTGATGAGTTCATTTCTGGGAAGCCATCTGAGTGATTGGCGAGGTTTGTTCCGGCAAGGTCAAGCCAAGCTGGTTAAGGCCACAGGGCCAGTCGGCAAGAGAGCAGGGGCTGGAACCGATTGGGGCTGCAAAGGTCCAGGGTCTGGTCGGGCATTGTATGCCTCCTCCAGATGGGATGTGGCCTTGGCAAGGGCAGCCATCCTGATTTCATAAAATCCAGTGGCATGACACATGCTGAGCTGGAACTCTGTCTGTTGCTTATCCTCCATGTCACAGACCATGATCTGGAGGGATTGGAGGTGCCAGAGTGCATCCATTGCGGCACCCCAGTACAACCGGCACTGGCGACATGAGCTGGGCACGTGGTCTGGCAAAATCTTTTTTGGAGGGGGGACTGGATTTGGCTTGAATTTGAGCTGGCTCAGCTCCTCGCAATGCAGCTCCAAGCACTCTGGTATTCAGACCAGGGAAATGAGGTTGGAGTCTTGAGGGGGGTCTGGGTGCTTCCACCAGTCATAGAGATAATTTGGCACTGTGCCAATCGGGTAGACTTCTTCATCACTGGCATTGAGGAGACCTCGGAGCTCATCATTGACAACGATGCTGCCAGTCACGGTACTGATGCAAATCCCAAGGCCTCTAAGAATTGAGGGCATTGTGATGCCCGTTTTACCCTGGACAGCACTAAACGCAACATAGGCCATGGCATGGTACTGTGATTGAGTGATGATGTCAGCCAACTATCAGATGTAAGTTGAATGTAAACCTACATATTCTTTGGTGAGATACTTGGCCATCTATTCTTCCTTCTCCAGTGGTGCATTTTGCATCACGTGCAGGATGGCCCGGAATCGCAAATCAAGGAAGTTGATCACTTCCTGAACATTCTCAGGGAGGTGCTTTAGGATGTTTGTCTCAAATGGCATTGTAGGAACAGTCAGGTTGCTTGGTTGAAGTTGAGAGATAACGTTGGTTGAAATTTTTTTTTGATAAGGTATATTGTTCCCATCAATCACATGACCCCCAATCATAGTACAGGATGTGAATGCTATGTAGGCTGGAGCTCCAGACATCTCATGAAAAAGGCACTTCTGGCACTGTCAGCAATATCCTGCCAAATAGCCGACTTTCAAGCAGCATATGCTGCTGGTCCTGGCCGGTCGGCCACTGCTGCCCGGTCACCCCACATATCTTGTTGTGACCAGAAGTACCGGTTGGTCCACTGCATTTCATATTGTACCAGTGTCACCTCTTCCTGCCATCGCATTTTTCTTGCCCAGGCATGTAAATAGTGCACTCTTTGAACTGCAGTAATATGATGGGAGAATATCCATGTAGAATAACAGATGACTTACATTTGCGCACAGCACCAGGAGAGGTTGACCTGGCAGCATTCAGACCTGTCTGCCATATCTATGATAGCTGGAGTTGGGTAGAGCCTGGCCAATTTGGGTCAAGCATTGCTGTACTTGCCTTGATATCATCTTGAGTCAGAATTTGAAATGTCTTCACAGTTGCAGCATCTGGTGAAAGTTGCATCATTGCCGCTCGGCATCTGTTATAAGCCTGGCAATGCAAAGAAATTTTTTTGTTGATTTTGGCAATTTTGGCGTGTCCTCGGGTACAAATTCCTTTATGAGGTGCTGGACGAATTACATGGGAATATTGATAGGACTTTTCAGCAATTGCCTGCCGAAGCGCAATGAGGTGCCAGGATGCTTGTTCTTTGCAGAAATCCAATTCGGCACAACCATACCAGGTTCTAAGTGTTATTGATGAAGAGGGAAGGGGAATTGACTGGGAGAACAGTGGCGGAATGTCACTGTTTCCAAAAGGTGGAGGTAATGATCCAGGCATGTTGTCATCCTCATTGAGGACATTGAAATCATTCGGCACCTCTGGGACCAGTGTCAGATCACTGATACTGCCACAAACCTTCAGCTGAATGGATTCCAGTACATTCAGCTCGCCATGCAAGTTGTCTGACATCTGATTTATGCCTTCAATGCCTCCATCATCAGCCAAATGATCCCACAAGTAATGCAGTTCCATTCTTTTCATGTCATTTGCAGTTGTTTATAACATGATATTAAAATTAAAGATGCACTGTTGTTCTTCAATGCTGAGTGCCTGCTGGATCCACTCATCAATGTCAGTAGTCCTCTGATGTGACTGGGATGAGGTGTTGGTTCCCAATTCTGTGAAATCCTTTGTTCCAAGAATGTCCATAGTTGTTGGATCTTTGAAACAGTTTTCTTCAGCATCTTTCATATCCTGTTCCCATATCTGTTGGTCTTGCAGTGAGGCTGCACTCACTATTTTTTCAAAATACATGCCACAATCGGCAGCCATGCTGGTAGCCTCTTCATAGTGGTCACACAGTACACGCACTGTAGAACAATTTATTGAAAATGAATTGATTGCAAGAGAGGTAGAAATTTACCAATTCCAAGAAGCTTTTTGAAGTTGGAGTTGTTTGCGTGGTTGTCAATAGTTTTGGCCTGATTGGCATGTGTAGCCGTTCAGACTGTTGGTGTGATGGCATTGAGGTTGGCCCATAGCATTTCCAGAATTTCACCAACAGTGACACCGGTATGAGGAATGAACAAAGTGGCATATCGGAACAAACATTCTTCCTTGTGGCCATGAATGTGAAACATGCCAATGCCCCAATTGAGCTCCAGTCCGTCTGGCAACAAGTGGCCAATGCGATCTTGAAGATGAACAAAGTACTGGCAGGCAATGTCATAAATTAGCATCGCTCCTTGATCCGGATCGACATTTGTTGTCTTCAGGGCCTGCAATAGTACCCAATCAATATTCTTTTGTTGTTCACCCTTGAACAGGTTGGCAATTGCATTCAGGGCAAAGCACCCATGCCTGGCACATGCAATAGCAACTATACCAGTGACATCACATGCCTTTGATCCACACATAGCAAGGTCAATGGCACGGAACTGTGCCTGACACGGGGCTTTCTATCAAGAATATCAAAAATTGTGCATGAGAAGATAGTCAAACACTAACTGTCTGGCATTCAACAGCCGCCCCTAGGAACTGATCATACAGATCTCTGCGTGAAAACATCCCTGCACCCTCTGAAAGCCAAATGTCTGATGTGTAATTGTGCCGGACATGATTGGCCTTCATGTTGCCATCGGCCACAAGGAAACGCTGGAACACCCATCTGTCCAGATTATCAGTGCTAATGTTAAGTACGAGAACAGACTAAGTCAGACCGTTGGCCGATCGGGTCGGTTGAGTGTCGGCGGAGTCGGACCTTGGCTTCAGCTTATGTGCTGCGCCATCCCTGCTGTCATGGTCCAGATTTCGGACAGACAAAGAAGAAGGAGTGCGCCGGAGCAACTTAAGACAAGACAGAGTTACGAGGGGAGACTAAGTTGATATTCAGACTGAGGTACAAGGTAGGAGACAGAGGGCTTATATACTCGAAGGAATCGGAGAAACGGAGAAACAAAAGATAAGAAGGACGAATGGGAGAAACAGACAGAGTGGATACTAGGGCACGCGATGAGGAGCAAGGTCTAGGGGTCAGGAACATGTACGTGATAGGAGGACAAGTCTCCAACGGAAAATAGGAGAATGAAAGGAATATGAAATAGGACGGAGAAACTACGGGCAGAGTGAGACATAACAGAAATGGGACATGTCGGCCGACAGTCGGAGATTCGCCCCACGATGCATTGGTCGCCAAGCGACCGTGGGTTAGCAGCCAGTTGCCCCAAGGCAACTGGTACCACGAAGGAACCAATGTCGGTCGAATGTCGGAGAACGAGAACGGGAAGTCGGCGGGTATGGGCGTCGGGGCAGCGTCGGGTTGGGGCAGCGTCGGTCGGATCAGGTCGTGACAGCTAATTAGTAACTGAAACATAATATATTGGTTACCTGTTGGGGTTGTCTTTCCAATTACTTGGCAAATTGACACCAGATTGTGGGCAAGCTGGGCAGAAGATTGCGAGTTCACCAGGGACCAGGCTGGCCAAAATATTTGTTGCATGTCCATGACCGGCCCATTTTTGCTTCTTCAACCACCGCCACAGTTGTGACAGTCTGAGTAATTCTTGGTACAAATTCGGCGCCTTGGACAGAGCCATTGGAGATGTGAGCCAACAGAGTTTTTGAAAGTATTGGTATGCAGTGACTTTGCATTCAAGATTTGATAGCCGGAAATCATCCAAAACGCCAAAAGTAAATAGAGTACAATATCAACTGAACATGGCTGGCATCAATTGACAATATATCAAGTTCAAGTGAACACCTTCAGTGCCTCGGCATCCACATGTTACAAGTGCTTGGTGGTGAATTCCATTTGTGTGAACAATCTGGACATACTGGTTTTGAAATGCATCTGTTGTTGGGATAGCTGCTAGTGTGGAAAGATAATCGGCCACTGGCTTGTCATCAATCTCCTCCTCATCTGCATCTTCCATTTCCCCATCAATATCCATCTCAATATCCGTATCCATTGCCATGCCAGGCACAGGTGGAATCAGCACCCCGTCCTGCAAACATTGCTGCTCTTCTTCATCTCTTGCTGATTGCATTTGTTCCAGAATCTTGATCTGGTCTCCAAGGCATTTGGCAATATCAAGATTATCATAGTGTTTAACCAGGATATAATTTCTGACCTCCCACAATGTGGCTGATCAGAAGAACGTACCAGTCCAGCACTGTGCTTGGTGAAGAGGTGTTTCCCGATGTGTGTCCCTCATACAACATCTGCACAGGAGTTGCGGAGAAGTACAGTCTTGGCATCTCCAAACTGCATACTGACCACCTGGACATCACTCACAAATGCCACCATTTGGAAGCACCTCTGAAGCCAACATTGCCCCCAGTAGTTGATCCGCCCATTGAATGAAATCATCTATATATCTTTGTTGCTGAATACTAGTGTTTTAGTTATTGTATTATCTGCATAAGTTGTTTGGGATATAACCTTGTTAATGGGCCTCTCCATTGGAATTTTGTCTGTGACATTGAGCATTGGGAAGTCAATGTCATTAGGAATAACACTCTGCGCCTCTGTATGTGTGGTGCTCAGCTCATTGGATTGTATTTTTCATAGAGGTACCTCACATCGTTTTGTTGAGGAACCTGCTGGTGTTTTTTGAAATGTAACCATATCAGCAGCATCATCGGCATCCTCGACCATCATTGTATCTTTCTTTGTGCGTCTGCACTTATGTTGTTGCATAGCATTTGCAATTTGAGTGGAGGATGACTAGTTGGTGATCCAGGCAGCTACTGTATCTTTAGTGACGAGTGGCACCGGACCCAGCCAACCCAAAATTAGAACAACCAGCTGCATTAGTGCACACACGTCTCTATCACATTCACCATCATCTTCACTTCACTGTTTGTTCATCATGGCTACCAGAAAACCAAGAGTTGATTGCGTCTACACAAAGGAAGAGCGAGCAGTTATAAAACTATTCAAGCATGATTACTGGTCACAGGATGCAGCCGGATGTCAACACATCTTCCGAGCAAAAATGTTACCAGCAATATTTAACTATTGGACAGACAGCGGTGCTAAGGAAATGCCAGAGACTGAGCGTCATGAACATGGTGTTGTAAGTTTGTTGTGAGATCTCTGTGCAATTTGTTCTCATCAAACAAGCACAGAAACTTGGCAAATGGGTGGCCAATAATTGGTGTCCGTACGCGACTGAGAAGGCAACAAAGAATACATTGTCACATACAACATATATTGAGGTTGTTTGTGAAACAAAGAGGGATTTGGTTGAAGCAGAAGAAGAATGACTGGTGTTGGGACAGGAGAAATCACGGGGCAAGTGTATTTTCAAAATCGGACCAGGGCTGCAAAGGCTGTATTTGAGAGCATGAATGCAGCCGAGCAGCAAGAGGTCCTTGATAAAGTCAAAACCTTTAAGGAGGAGGGAAATACCATAGAGCGTCGGCAACAGTATGTGACATTAGTTAATATTCTGCACACTTTTTACTCACATATGCTTTGGTGTAGATTGGCAAAGAGAACCAGCCATGAAAAGGTCGAGCAATGGTCAAAAAAGAGCTGGTTGGAAAGGGGTATTTTTACACTGACTTTTTGGGGGCATATCTGGGCAGATGGGAAATGGGCTGTTGATGTGTGAGTGATGTAATGTGCTGAAGGGATAAGCATTGTTGACTGGCTGCAACAGATGCGACAATATGGCCAAACACATGGGTGTTGATACACCTGCTTTTACAAATGTGCATGCCGATGCTGTCACTGCAATGAAGTGACAGTTTGGAGAATATATCAGAGATCTCCAAGTGCACAAGGATGTAGCCAATGCCGTAGGCACACCGGGGCCCACAATGTTGGCACAAATATTGCTGAGTCTGGCAGGGTTCCCAATTTTGCCCGACATTTTTAGTGGAGGAGAACCGAGGAAAGCAGACATAGAGGATCTGCTACAGCAATATTTGAATATGCACTACAGTATGTGATTTGCGTGGCAACCATTTGGCAATGGGTATTGACTGACTGGCTGATAGAACTAGCTTCTGGTGGCAAGAAGAGACAGGTGCCATTCAGCCACCTCAACAAAGATTTGAAACAATTTATCTCATCCCAATACATTCCTGATAACATTGTCATCTGCGACCCCCATAACATGAAGAAGGGGGACATCATTACGTGGCTGCAGCATATTGTTGGTCGGCAGGGTGCCGGCCCTGATGATGCATTTTGATTCAGACATTATGAAGGAACAAAGGGGGAGTATCTGCCAGCAGTATATCTAGGGGCAGAGGGACCCCAACGGAAGGCCCGTGAGGGAAAGAAGAAGGCAGCTGGGAAGAAGAAGCAGGCAGCTAAGGTTGATGAGAGTTTGAGTGCTGTTGAGAGTGATGGTTGGGATAGTGATGGTAGTGAAAGTCCTGTGTTGAGTGCTGAAAGCAACGACAATGATAGCAGCAACACAGACAGTGCAGGTGATGTAGCGCCAGAAATTGAGGATATGCCAGTTGGTGATATGGTACTGGAGGTCAAGAAGATGCCAATCGAGGACCTTGTGCCGGTCATTGAAGAGACACCGGAGGTCGGGAACATGCCGATTGGTGACTTTGTGCCAGTCATTGAAGAGACACCAGGTAATGATGTTAGTTGGCCACTCATGCAGCCTGACACGAATGCTGGAAAACCCGGGGAGTCACATTTAACAGTAGGCGCATTGGGAAGTCATGTAACACCGTCCGGCTCACGTCAACCCGGTCGGCAACACAAAACAGCAGATCAATTGGCAGCAGAAGAGGCTCAAGCATTGACACAGGTGGTAGGTGGGAGACATCAACGGCAACCCAATCACAAGTATTATGGATGATGGTTGTATAATTATTATTCATTCAATTGTATTATTTAGCCAGTCATATGAAAATTCACACATAGTTCCAACTCACAATGTATTTGTTTCTTCTCAAGTTTTACTTATTAGACTGAAGCCCAAGATATATATATATATTTCAAAATATGATGATAATAAAAACACAAAAATCATATCAAAAAATATATCTACTGAGGTGAGGCCAGGGGAGGGGTGAGGGCCAGCGTTGCTTCCCGACTGGTCACACGTTCTTGAGCAGGGGGAGGTGCGGGGGCTTCAATGAGGTCAATGAGACCCCAGTGCGACATGGTGACGGCGGTGTTGGGGCCCAGCGCTCCAATGAAAATTGTCTGTGCTGCGGGCTCAGCACCGACCAGGGGAGGTGGTGCAAGGAGGGGGAGGGGCTCAATCCCCATCACCTTGCATACCTCATTTACCTTCTTGCCCAGGAGCATCACCTGATTCTGCAGGTGCTCCACAATAGAGGCAGCCTGCACCTGCTCCAGGACAATGTTGTTGGCCGACTGGCGGATGATGGTGTTGAGGTGGCTGACCAGTCTGCGCAGCTGGGCTTGAGTCTTGTTGAGCCCCTGCATTGTGGCGTCGTTGACGTGGGCATATCTACCCACAAGCCACCGGAAGGAGTCTTCGACCTCCTGGGCCCACTCTTTGAGTGGCTCTGTTGCAAGTTAGTTAGTTTGATGGCACATAAAAGGTCAGTGGAGGAACTCACCCAAGGGGGCTGGTTCCACCGCGTGCCCCGGTCGGGCCTCCCTCACTTTCTTTGGCCTCGGCTCAACCTCCTCATCCTCACTGACCTCCACTTCCTCCACCTTCCTCTTCTTCTACTGCCTCCTCTCCTCCTTATCCTCCTTCATGACTTTCTGCTGGCACTGGTACCTCGCGAGGTCACGTGCCCCCGACACCAGGCTGCACTGCATCTTCAACCTGCGGCAGCGCAGGCAGGTTCCACCTCCAATGGACTCCTCGCAATCATTGCCCGCCTTGTGGCAACACTCACAAGGGGGCTCATGCAAGTTGCCGGTTCTGACTGGCTGCCTCCTTTTTTTTGGGGCCTTGGGCCGGTCAGTCATCACTCCGGCTGTCGTATACCCCCCCTCCTCCCTCCCTTCCACCCTCTCCTTCCTCTCCTTCTCCTTCCTCTTCCTCTCCTCCTTCTTCTCCTTCCTCCTCTTTTTCATCTCCTCCACGTCCACCTCCTTTGCTTTTCCCTTCCCCTTTCCCTTCCCACCATCATTGTCACTTGAGGATGGCTGATACTCATCCTCTGATGATGAGAAATCTACCAGTGAGGCTGGTAGAATGAGAGGGCCGAAGTTTGCGGCCACCCGACAAGGTCGACTCGGACCAGCCACCGGCAGACTTGGCCTCAGCTGAGGGCGGGCAAGTCATGTCAGAGGTGGGGGGGGTGAGATCATCCTCGGCCTCACCGGGGGAGGGGGCCGAGCAGACGCTTTGAAGAGCAGGGGAGGAGAGGGTGTATC
The DNA here is from genome assembly GCA_003315915.1 of Macrolepiota dolichaula. NCBI lineage: Eukaryota > Fungi > Basidiomycota > Agaricomycetes > Agaricales > Agaricaceae > Macrolepiota > Macrolepiota dolichaula. The sequence goes on along the minus strand of QFDT01000536.1, from coordinate 1,454 downwards.
ACCTGGCTCACTCATTCCCATCCTCAGGAAGCGGGGCTGAGGCCCTGCACTTACCGGTGTTACGGCTGAAACAATTTCAATTGTGAGTCCATTACAGGTACTAGAAATACCACTAGTTAGGCCGTTAGTAACATCAAGGAACCCTCGCTAGGAGTGATATAGTACCTAGCTATGAACCTCACTAGAGGGACCGGTCATTAGTACCCTTTACTGGAAAAGTGTATGGTATCGAGGAAGAATACTATTAGCTTTGGACGAACATACCCTTAGCTACAGGTCTATCTAGCGAGCGGAGCCTCGCTAGCATGTTAAAGTGTCTTGCTACGACTATCTATAGCGCCCCAGATCAGTAGATCAATGGATCACTAAGGCGAATGGGCCCTGAGGTCTAGCGATGCAACCCTAGTCACCTAAAGCGGTTAGCAACGTCAGTCTATTTAGAATAACACAACTCCTCAAAAGACCGGTTCACGATGTAATATTCTAGCTACGGCTCAAGCCTAGCAATTAGTCAGCGCACAGCCGCATTAGTTAGCCCTCCTCAGAATTGAACCGAGACAGGCGTTGGAAGGGCCAGCTAGTGAGGAGATACCTCACGAGCAATTGGGCTCGCAAGGCACTGCAAAGCCGCCCCAAGTGCCAATAGCAAGGTGCCTGCTAGCTATCAATCACTTGATAGTGGTCGACCACACGTTGGAATAAAGATGATAATTAGGCACACATGATGGCCTGACGTCATATGCTACCGACCCTAGCGACCGACGGAAGTAGCTAGGTACCATAGCTCGCGAGAGCACCGTCCATACGGACACCCATCAGGGATAACTAGATAGGCCTCCGATTGGCCTAGTGAACCCTCAACCCAGGTTATAGGGTAGCTAGCAGAGGTCCAACAAACTGATAAATCCGATATTTTACTATTCCTTTATTTGTAATCTAGTTAGTCTCGCGATGTATAAATACCCCTCGCTAGCGAGCGCGTTGGACAAGCAATCTTGCCAGCTCATCTAGTAATAGATCATATATAAGTGATTTATTAAGTGACTTGTCTAGTGTGAATTAAGATTTAGCTTCGGTCAATAGAGACCTCAGATTAAGGAAGTGAGATTAGATTAACGAGAATTCCTATAGATTGGATATAGCAAGTTGGTCGACGAACGATCACTAGCGTTCTCATTGCATCTTGTATCAAGAGGGTACAAGTTGGTACGTTCACTAGATCGGGAGGGTATAACCACAGTGCAGCTAGCTACTGGCCTGTTAACTATCCTCGCAAATCCTTTATCTTAGTATCTATAGTGACGTAGCCGTCATTTAGGATTCAAAGTTATATTTCAATTAAACAACCTTGTCCGTCGTCATCTAGCGACCACCCCGCTAGTGAGCCCCCACTCGCTAACTACCGAAACTACTAGTGAGACATCTCACTAGCTACTACCAACCCCCCCCTATCT
>QFDT01000535.1:0-33314 GCA_003315915.1 Macrolepiota dolichaula | reverse complement strand
ACCTAACTAGTGATATTCCTAGCTCCTGTAATGGATTCACGATTGAAATCGTTTCGGCCGTAACACCGGTATGAGCGATTTTCCGTGGCTTGCTGCGGGTGCTGCTGGTGCTATTTCCTGGTCGGACATTTCTTCGCTGTCTGTGTCGTCGCTTTCTGTATCTGGTGGTTCGTCAGCGTTATCGTTGCCCTGTAATTCTCCGTCTGAGAATTCTTCCTCAGTGGTTTCTTCTTCCGATGAGGTTTCTTCTTCAGAGGTGGTCTCCTCTGCTAATGCTGGTGTTGGTTCTCTGGTCCTGTCTCTGGAAGCAGGTCCACTAAGGCTCATACACAATGACCTTCTTCTGCAAGGTGAGTTGTAGATGCTTTACCAAATGTTACGACCTTCCTAAGTGATCAACTCAGGTTGCAACAAGTGATGAAGACTTGAGGATGATGAGAGAGAAGAGAAGGGGAATCAACGAGTTGGTAAAGCATAGGGAATACAGCAGAGTATCTAGATGTATATATACTACTGAGGTATTCCTATCGGAGAGTCTGTAATGGCGGCTGAGTAAGTCATGACATATAGGCTGAGTAAACAATGGATCGAGCGCAGGTAGGGAAACAGCGGGGGGGTGATAGGTCCATGACAAGCGGGGCGATGATAGGAATGGATGGATATTATAGTACACAATAGCCCCAAGGGAATATAACAGAGGCAGATCGTTGGAAATATATCTTTTACCCACCCATACCTGATGGGCCGACCCTACGACCTCTGCCAGACCAACTCCCCTGTTGATCTTAGTATCAGCCACTTCTCCACCTCATCATTGCCTTCAGATCAAGAGAACTCCAACAGCACGGATTCTGTAGATCCGTTGTCTTCCATTTCACAGCGAGCTTCCATTCCTGGAATGCTATCTCGTTCTGACATTCCTTCCAATCCCATTAGCAGTGTCTCTTCCTAATTAGCAATGGACAAAATAGTAAAGACAGAAGTATCTCAAATTGTATAAATAACAGACTATTCTGTAGTTGAAGCTTCAGCTTCAACCTCTTGTTTACTTCCCTCCTTTCTACACTCATCCTATCTCTCTCTATCTCGAATACAACTCTATTGTTGCATTCTCCTGAGTAAACTTAGCATTCTCCTGTCTGTCAACAGCAGGAGATATCAGTCTCTGTTCAGTACTCCAGGACAACCAAGTGTTGTCAGCCAAAGGTGATCGTTGAAGTGATCCTTCAGTGTTGACTAGCCTAGCGGCTATCCTCGTGGTGCCCTCTAGGTGAACCATAATACTTTTCATACTTATCTCATAGCTCCTGTCTTGAGAGGTTGTTCTGTGTTATAGTATAGACAATAAACACTAGTAGTGATATTTGGCCAGAAAGGGAATAGGTTGTGAGTGCCCAAGATTCCCATGTTGGCAAATTGAGGTGCATGGCCAGGTTGCCTGCATGTATAAAATCCTCTGGTCACCTCTGCTGATGTCCTGTGAAATGGGTTGGTGGCTTAGTGTGAGTTATGAGGGTGTGTATAGTTGAGGAGTGTTGTTGGTGGTTTATTGATAAGGTGCTACATTACATGGCTATCTGGTGTGGGTCACATGCCTTGTCAACACATCAACAACCTCACTCATTTCATCACTAGGTGTATCACATATGTTAAACTAAACAACAAAGAAAGTTGGAATTCATAAATAAATCCTACCCAACCTGGAGTTAACAGGACAATGAGAAGGGGGGTGGGGTATGATCCCACATAGTATACCAAGATGTTTTTATCCTCTTACTAGCTAGTTTGCATAATTGCAGTGTTCACATAACAGATGTCCAGGCCAACGGTAATCATTACTCTCAACAAAGCAAACAGCTGAAGTTTACCTGCAACATCTCACTCTCCCAGTATACTTACAAAAATACCATAATCTCTGTGAAAGACAACTGATAAGCATTGAGATTTTGGACAAGAACCTCCTTATCAGCTTTGTTCTTATGCTTTGCAAACAAGACATCATGGTGATAGTAACAACTGTTATGATGTGATATGATGGTGTGTACACATACAGGAGCCAGAGGATGCGTGCACCTGGGCTTCTGATTTGTGGTGCATCAGGTAGTGGAGTACACAAGTTAAAATAGCAAAACATAAGGAATCATGAACTCAAAGAAGGGATAAATGATTCTCTGTGTTTTCAAGAATTAGTCCCAAGAGCATGGGAGTATCAATGGGGTGTTGTGCTGTTTTAAAACATGATGCACTGTTGTCAAATCTGTCAACTGCCTTGAGCCATATTTGTCATGTTCGTCACACCGCCCCCCAATAATATTCTAGCTGTCAAATTGATGTGCTCAATTAATTCAATTATGCCCAGTGGTTTTATTCTACTGCGCCTCTACCAATACCCTCAATTGCAGCTTGATCTTTTTGCAGATGTCGGTCATGAATGGTACAAGATATAATTCAGTAGGAGCATCACATGACAAGCTACACAGATGACACCAGATTGTTGTCATGAGCACCGGACGTCTCAATGATTGATGAGTTGGGTGTGTAGAAGATACATAACATGTGCTTTTCCCAATCTCTACTAGCCTCCTTCCGGTACCATGACAGACTTACCCTCAGACCTGCACCTCTGGCATGACTCATGGGAAGAGTATTATGTTGTGAACGTGCGTATATTATGCTTCTGGTGAACACCCAAAGGCTCAGCAATATTGATACAGTACATTTCTTGTGATTCTCGTTTCTCAGGCTCAACGCACAGGGGCAGCTTCCAATACTTTGCTTTTAGTTGTGCTCCTTTTCATCCTGGTATGCGAGTGGTCTCGCACACTCTTACAAGAAGTCCGTTGTGTTGCAACAATAATGCTTGACTGTGCACCACTACTGATCTCTGCAGATTCGAAATATATGGTCAGGAAAATGGGTTTGGATTAATATTATATACATTCTGTGTCGATATATGCCTCTTGCTGTTCTTTTATCAGGATTACAAGGTGTGTCCTTATTCCAAAGCCCCAGTCAAGTTCAACGCATTGCATCTACAGCGGTATTCCACGTGCGGTTTTGGCTCATTCAGTATCGGATAGGCATTAATTTTGTTCCTCATTAATAGCCTCCCCCATCCTGCTCCGACTTTGCAAACATATTCTCAATGTGTGAGCGTTGTACCTTGACCATAGTATTAGATATTATTGGTGCTCATTTTATCCCCTTAATCACAGGGCTCTCGGTCTTTGGTTTACTTGTCTGTGAATGTAAGTATATCATCGATTCTTGTTCATGATCTCACGAGGACATCTTACCATACAGTATCATTCATGTTACGAGTATATGCTCTATGGGGTACTTCACGGACGGTCGCAATCTACCTTGTTTCTTTGGTCATGGTAAGCACTTTGCTTATAACATTTTTACCAACTCATCACTGATTCTGTCGGGCAAGATTTTGATGATTGGCTTAATATCGATCCCTTCTATGATGACAAGGTCCATTCAGCAGAGCGACTCATTCTCCATTTGTGCTACCGGCTCTGATGGGATGGGTTCCTTTTCCACGGTGACTGTGGTGGCCTCATTTGATGTCTTGCTTGTTGATGCAGGTATAGATACAAATAGGTAGTCCGCCAAAGAAAGCAGCTAACTCCACCTCTGTAGTTGTCTTGGGCATGGTGATATGGGCTATAAAGAGATTCTACCATACCCACGACGAGCCGAATCATTTGCTGAGGAAGATACGGCGGGACACCATCATTTATTTCTGTAGTAATTGTCGTGAGTCCCTCCCAGCAGGATATTTGTGTGTATGGAATTCATGGTTGCACTAGTCATTGCAAGCTTCTCAGTCACAATCATTACATTCGACGCAAGTAAAGGAATGGTGTTGCTGCGGTAAGTAAAAAAAAGCACAAATCTTACCAGGCCTACCAAAAGCTCAAGTCACAACGATAGTATTGGAAGTGTCCTCACAAGTATCTTGGCAAGCATGATGATCCTTGATCTCAAAGACTACGGAAACCATACATCTTCTTTTAGTCAAGATCTCACTGTTGCCCATTCAAGGACCGAGCTCTCTACCCTGCGCTTTATTGTTCCTCATGAATCTCAAATAGATGAGTGACTGTGTGCTGTAGGTGTGGCGGGCAAGCCTGGGTTTGTGTGTGTGACAACTGATGAATTTGATACACTATGAAATGGATACGCGACCCACACCCACTGCATCCTTGGTTTATGGTCTTAGTGAAGTCGTTGACCATGGTGAACTACAATTTTTGTACCACTTATCTAGCTATCCAGTACACTGTATATTCCCCTATATGTCACGCTGTACTTAAGGATTGTTATTATGTTGAAAAGTGCGGTTACTTGGGTTGGTGATCTATACCAGATGGTATGAAACACAGAAGCGCTGGCGCTCACGGGTCCTGCAAGTGTATCTGACCCATTTCTCTGTAAATTTGAAAAGCTTGATAGTGTTGGCTCCGCTTGTGTTCATATGGATGACTAAAGGGCCAACCAGAAGCTCAAATCACAACAATAGTACTGGAAGCGTCCTAACAAGTATCCTGGCGAGCACGATGATTCTTGAACCCAAAGATCACGGAAATCATACTTCTTCTTTCAGTCAAGATCTCACCGTCGCTCATTCGGGGTCTGAGCTCTCTACGCTGCATTTTGCCGTTCGTGAATATCATACAGACGAGTGACTGCCCATGTGCTGTGGATGCTATGGGCACGAGTCAGGGTTTGTAGGCACCGATCGTCCAATTACCCAGTGTATTGTACCTTTCCCATGCAGTAGCGTACATTAAAAGGGTGACCGGACGATATATCACAATTATTGTCGGCGTGTCTACTCGGACCTGTCGTCACGTAACTTGAGTATGGTGGCATGATAACTATTGAATGTTAAGATTTTGAATCTGCTTGAAGAGCTTGGCAATATCAGATCAGCGGCTGAGCTCGTTTCATACTCGTGTCAATTATCGAAACGGGTCCGAGGAGTTGAGTTCCATAAATACGACGGAATCAAGATATGACGTCCGGAATATGACAATCATTATATATACATATATATATATAGATATCATTTATACATGGAGGGTATACCTATGGATAACTACACAATTCACGCGGAGTCTTCCTTTGTGACGATACGATAAGATTCTGATTGTTGATATCTTGCGATCAGATATACGGAATAATAATGAGTGGGAGTATTGGTGGGTGTTTTAGGCTGGGGGTGTGAGTCGCCGTTCTCTGTCATAGGGATAGTGTTAGTATGCATCCAACCCAAGTGTACAATACAAGAAGCGGGATATCCAGGATAAGAATATGAGAATTCCTCCAACGAGGCGGGATAAATGAAAGAAAAAAAAAGACAAACTCACCCGTTTCCATTACCCAGTAACTCTTCAAAGTTGTCACGCAATACATCTAAGCGTGCTGCATGCTGTGGGTTGGCACTTCCTAGTAGATGTCCATGATCTAGCTGGAAAGCCTCGCATTCGCGGATGAACTGTTCAAGGTCCTTGACCCTGGTTATCGAAAGTTCGGGTTCACTCGATCCACGAGCACGAGCTAGGTAAGACGCAACTATGGTTGCGAGACCACCTGCAGTATGGAGGGTAGTTGTCAATATAAGATTCATATTATTTATGAAGTGGAGAGCTGACCAAGAATAGCTGTCATGATGGATGTCTAATTGGTGTGGTGAAGATGATTAGCCTTGCGCATAATTCACAGGGTCAAGATGTACCTGTTTGCCCTCTGTGACGACAGAGAGTCCGGTAGTCAAAGCGCCGATAACGACTTGAAGGCCAATCGCGATGTTGAGGGCATAGCCAGTTACTTTGGCTTTAAGAGCGTATCTGTTGCGTTCTGTTCTTGCTCTCTGGAGAGTAGGGTCCAACCTCTCCCCGACGGTCCTTTCGCGAGCGGGCTAATGACCGTTGATCAGGTTTACGAAATCCAATACTACGACTGTGGTCGGATAAACGAACCTTATCATCCAAAGGTATGATCCAATCCACACCGGATCTTTGGCCACTGACAGAATTGAGTGTACGGGAGCGGTTGAAGGTAGGATGGCTCGCGGCTGTCGTGAGGCCCGCAACAGTACTCCCGGAGGTGATTTCATCCTGTACATGGCCTGTCGCCCCTGCTCCGTGACTGACAGTCGCACCCGGTAGACCAGCACCTATACCAAAGCCGCTAAAGTTACTTCGACTCTCAATACCAGCCAATCCGCTATTTCTATCAGACATATTCAGAATGGCACTTCCATAGGATTGTGGTCGCCGGGTGGGCTGGTGCCGTTGGTACCGAAGAGAAGCATGCGTCACAGAGCGCTGATCCGGCTGATTGCCTTTGTGTTGGCTTTGAGCGTCTGAAGTGGTCTGCGGAAGTGGTGGTAGTGGATGATGTGTATGGTGGGCAGCCAGACCACTCCGTGGCAAGGACTCCTTTTGTTCGATATCCGTGTCTGTTTCTGAGTCCGAAAAGCCATACTCGTGTGATACAGGATGAATGCTTTCGATCGGGGATCGCGTGAGGGCTGAATCCTGAAGAAGTCGAACGTGTGGTTGTTGTTGGACGTTGTGGTTTGTGGTGTTTTCCAAGCCATCTGAGGGGGTTTGTCGATGACGATTGGGAAGAGTTAAGTGGATGGAAGGTGTAGGGGAGGTCGCGCCGGTTGGCTGCGCTTGTGTTGAACCGCGAAGACCGGTTATTGTCTCCTGTGAGGCACGGTCGAGGAAGTGACTTCTGTCCGGGGACTGAACTCGCAGGTAATCTGTGTGTTGGTCGATGAGAACTGACAAGGGGTAAGGGGGTAGATTCAGAAAAAGCTGACCTTTCTGAGGTGCAGTGAGCCCAAAGCTAACCTTAGAAGGATCAGCAGCTGGACCCTGTTGCAAATGTGATGGCGAAGTTGAGGTGCCTATGTCGCCGCTGATGGGCTCCCCGCTCCGCTCGTTCTTAACGGCATCCATGGAGGGGGTAGGACTCAAAATCCTGTTGGAAGAAGAAGGCTCTCGCTCGGGAAGACTCGTTGACATTACGGCAGAATTTTGTATCTCGAATAAATATGGTAGAACGAATGTGTTTGGGCCAGAGAATTATCTGAACAGGGAAATATAGGTAAGAAATGTAGAGTGAGTGGGGTGAAAGGATGCTGAAGAAGAAGAGACGCATTGGACGTCTTATGGAGGACAGACAAATTTTGCTTGCCGACCCTTGCATGTTGCCTTGAAGGTGCCAATGCGAATGCATGGAAAGCATGTGGCAACCAAGCACCATAAAGCGCCCGAAATAGACCCGAGGCAAGCAGTCGGCGCAAAAAGCAGCCCGTGCATGGTTGTCCGCGATGTCGCCTGGTGTGATTCAAATACGCTCTGTGAAGTATGTTTGCGCAGTGCTTGTGCGGTCAAGCAAAGTGCCAGTGTGCCAGCCCGAGCTAAGATGGACTGGCAGAGTGCCAGGGATAGGGGGAACAAATATGTTTATATTTATGGAGCTGGACAGGAACCCATCCATGCCCCATCAAAACCTTCCTTGTGTAGAACTTACATATACACAGCGACCACCGCCACCTCTATCACACATACACCAACCCTCATCCACCTCATCCAACAAATACCTTGGCCCGGCGTGTACTTTTGACCATATGCATCTCAAACATAGGCACAAACCCGCAATGTCCTGATTGAGTGCAAAAGTTATCCACGATATTGTATTAATCACTGGTATAGGGGTACAAGAACCCCGTTTTCACTGGAGTCGCCGCCTGATGCCCAGAGGCGGGCGTGCTTCTGCTGTAACCCTCTGGCTTGCAGCTGTATCTGCCGTATCTTATTCGGAAGCGCCGAACTTCTTATAGCTTCACTTTTGGGCTATACTCGGGGGGTGGAGCGTTACTTTGACAGCTCAAATTTAATGCGATTAGAGCGCGACGTTTAATGCTCGTCCTTTGCCCCCAACACTCATGCCCCCTACCTACACCCTCCCAGCCACTGGCAGAGCCAACCAGACACGGGCACAGCAAGATGTCTCAGCGGTAACCCCCAATTTCCAGTCCAAATGCTTTCGACTCCCTGAGCGTGGTCTTCACTTGGAAGTGGTGAAGAGTGTATATGAACGGAATACTGGACTTCTGCTTGTCATGGCTTCCCAGATGTTCTTCTCCCTCATGAATTTGTCGGTGAAGAAACTGAGTAGCATTGACCCGCCGGTCTCAACGTTGGAGGTGAGCTCGCCATCGCACCAATCATTTCTTGTCCTATTGACACCTTCTCGACCAAGCTCATTCTAGTGCGCATGGTATGGTGGCTTCTATGCCAAAACTTGAATGAAATTCATCAAGTTCTAGGGTATTACGTACATTTGTTCCGTCACTTACATGTGAGTGTCCACTGCTACCGAAATGTACTGTCGAGACACTGATATGTAGTCTCAGGCTATCAACTGGAGTACCCAGTCCCTTCACGGGCCCGAAGGGCGTTCGCCGGCTGCTCGTTTTCCGCGGGTTTTCGGGGTTTGTGTCATCTTCATATGCTGGTTACAAGGGCTTGAACTATCCATGCTTTTAGCTTCTTCTCGCTGTTTGGCGTGTATTTCTCGTTGCAGTTCCTTTCATTATCCGACGCGACCGTGCTTACATTCCTTGCACCCCTATGTACGGCTATCGCCGGAGCGCTATTCCTAGGCGAGAGATTCACTCGACGAGAAGCCCTTGCTGGTGGTACGTGAGCCGCAGAGGACAACATGTGGATGATGCTAACTCCGTTCCTAGTATTGAGTCTTGTTGGCGTCGTACTCATCGCTCGGCCCCCCTTCATTTTTCGTGTCAGCAAGATCCTCAACACTTTCCTCCGAGAAGAAGAGGATCCTTCCAGAGACTCAGAAGTGACACCAGAGGAGAGATTGATCGCCGTAGGGTTCGTCCTTCTCCATCGAATACATATAAATCACAATGCATTGATTCATGTGACATCTGTAGAGTGGCACTCATCGGTGTATTAGGAGCAACGGGAGTTTGTAGGTCGCGTGATATCTCGCGATGTGATACGTTTACTGATAAAATAACAGATACCACCCTGCGAGCTATCGGTAAACGCGCCCATCCTCTACACTCACTCGTATCATATTCTACACAATGTGTTGTCGTTGCTTCCATTGGGTAAGAATCCAAACCCCTATTCTCCACTAGGTAGTTCTCTGATCTCAAATTTTAGGATGGTTGTGACCCAAACCCCGCTTATCATACCGACCAAGCTCGACTGGCTCGTCATGCTGGTTATGATTGGAATTTTTGGGTTTATCGCGCAGGTAATGCGGTATCGGGACTACTAGAACTCCGTTTGTTTATGTATGAATCCTAGGTCCTCCTGACCATGGGCCTCGCTCGTGAAACAGCAGGCCGGGGTACTATAGCAATATACACGCAAGTACGCCCCGTTCTTCTCTCCACGTATCCGCAATGGCTTCCCTGAAAACAACTCCCTCAGATCGTGTTCGCTACAATCTTCGAACAAATATTCTTCAACACAATGCCATCTACCCTTTCCGCTATTGGAACCTTCATGATCATCTCTTGTGCATTATACGTTGCGGTATGTATATCAAACTCCCCCACGTGTTATATATCCCTTACTGGGTATCATGTTCTACTAGCTCACCAAGGGATCGAGTTCCAGCACTGGCAAAGTTAGACTGGAGGGCGGAGAAAATTCCATGGAACGCGGGCTTCTCGGGCACGACGAGGACAATGGACACCAGAAGGGCCCGGAACACGAGGGTGGGGAATACCGCGATGAAGAGGATTAGCGTGAGGTCTGCAAATTGGTAGCAGTTCAAAGACATCGACGATTCACAAAGCTTTCTCGGTCATAGTGCCCGCCAATTAATACTTCAAGTACCCTTGTATGAGAACTTCACATAATACATGTGTCAATCAGATCCAACACTCGCACGGCGCGCCATAGGCATTCATGCACAGTTAATACAGCAAGTACGGTGTGGGGGAGGACGAGCCCTTTACCCTCAACATTATCATTTGGTGCTCTTGATTCATCCCCGTCTCTACCCTGACCTACACTCTCGCCATGCCTTGTGCCCGCTGGAACCATACGTCTTGACCTTGCACCAAACTGACCGCACAAACGAAATGTTTCATCTGACGTTTAACCCGGAGCTTTGGGGAGTCGACGCTCAAAAAAAGTGGAACCATTGCATATCATTTATACCAGAAACAAAGGAACGTGGGATCGAAAGTCTAAAGTCCCATACACAAATAATGCGGTAACATATCCAGGGGTGGAACAAAGGACAGACACAGAAAAGTTTTTAGCGTGTATCAATGGTCCACACATCACATCGTAATCGTTCTCTCTTTAAGGCATGCTTGCCCGACGTTCCAAGTGGCGGCATCTTTTCGCAGCCTCTTCCTCCTCCCCTTCCGTCAACTCTCCTGGCTCTAAATCTTCATCTGCCCTGTCCGTAGTAGTAACAGCCTCACCCCTAGCTGACTCTTGAACAGGTTCTTCGTTGCTTGATCCTCCTACCTCCCCGAGTTCCGTGAGGGTTTCGGTGACTCTGAGGGGCGAGAGCGCTGCATTCCTATCAATCCTCTTGACTCTCGGCGGTCGAGGTGGTGTGGAAATTGGAGATGCCGGGAGGAGGTGAACAGGAGCCTGAGATGGACGGCCATAATACATTTCAGGGCGACAATCGGGCACGTCCATCGAACGATTGTCCGGAGTTGGAGGTAGATACAAAGGACTACCTGTGGATTGAGGGTATACGTAAGGAGAATGATAAGGGGAGGCCATGGGATGATACGGCGAAGCCGTCGGTTGGGTATAACCAGGGACGAAATGAGGGTGGTATATTTGGGGATGAGGAATGAACTGTTCAGGCATGATGGGATGAGGGTGATACGTCGCAAAAGTGATAGGGGATGGAACTGTCGGTTGATAGTAAAGTGAAGTTGGTGGGGATGTGGGACTTAATAAATGAGGGGAAACGGGAAAGTGCGGATTGGGAATAACAGGGGGAGGGTAATATGGTGCCTGTGGCTGGGGGAAGTTCTCGGGACCATTCGAACGAGGTGGAGATGACATATGATTTCTTGGGGTGCTATTCTTTGGAGGTGACATTTCTTCAGAGTAGACCAACGCGTCCTGGGGAGTGCTCCCATTCAGTTCCTGCAACCGCATATCAAGTGGTCTACTCTGTCCTGGCCTCTGAGGATCATTAGCGAACCCATTTGACGAGTGCGATAGGTTGTCATCTGGCCGTTCAACTCTCTGCCAGTCTTTCCTCCGCTTCTTCTGCTGGCCGGAACCGTCTCCAGCGGCATCAGGTTCTGCGGTCTTCCGCTTTGCAACCCGTGGGACTGGTCTTTTCCCTTGAATCACATCCCAGTACGAGATATGACCAGGTGGAGGTAGAGACCCCTTGAAGTGCAACACTTCAATCGCTCCTGAGGATATGGCTTGATAGCAAACGGCCAGCTTTGCGTCATTTTTGGACCTGTATTCGGAGGGAACGCTCCACTTGCGAAGATTCGGGAATTCTGGATCGCATGATATATCGATCTCTAAGCTCGCTCCGAATGCTAGGGAAAAGAGAGATGTTCGCGAAGATGTAACAACAAGTCATGGAGTTGTCTCACCATCCAGATCATCCGTATAAGTAAAAATAAGTCGGTTTCCCTGACGGATTTTGCTACATTCAGTATTCAAGGCAAAAATAAACTTCTCGCTGGCGAGCTTCCTCATCTCAGGGGTGAAATTGGCATCCATCGATGTTTTGACATTCCGAATATAGTCACCAAGCCCTTGTGACAACGCAAGAAGGCATGCAGCCGCTTTAGCATCATTTCGCTTCTGAAACAGATGGTCAACGAAGTAAGTTTTGGTCTCTTGTCCTCTTTCCAAACGCAAGAGACAACCCAAGACTGAATATGTCAACATCACTCATCAAGTAGATTACTAAAAGGACTCACGACCGGTCGTTTTGTCCATGATCCAGTAGAAATTATATTTGAGACGGCCACCACGCGCAGATTGAAGTAAAGTGTTGATGTAACTCGGCGCGTTGATTTCTACGGCCGACTTGGTGCCGAAAGATTCTGGAAAAGGCTGAGGTAATGATTCGTAGTAAGACTGCAGCGTCATGGGTCGCGTCTTGGCTTTCGTAGGGGGTTGTTGTTGATCGAAGAGCTCAGGTTCTTTATCTTCAATGAGTAGTTGGGCGGGTTCTTCCTGGCCGTTGCCGAATTTGATGTAGTGAAGGACACCCTCGTCCAGGGCCTTCTGAACACATGCGGCCTTGGCGTCAGATTCGGAAGTGAACACGGAATCGCAAGAATAAATGCGCAAAGAATATCGCGTAATTTGTATCCTCAATGCAGCACCGTATCCTGCGAGTGTCATGAGCTAAGTTGGACGAGTTGATATAAGTAACTTACGGCCGACCACCCTGGGATCGTTATAAAATATCCATTCTGGATGGACCTTTCCTGCTCTCCATTCGAGTAAGGCCCTGTTGATTGAACCCTCAGGCGTACTTGGGTCTAACCCATTAGAGGTTGCGGCATCGGGGGCTAATGGACGTGATGCACTCTTGGATCTCTTGTTTTCTGGACCTTCTCCACCCCGGATAAATTCAAGAGCCCCCATCTGAACAGCAATGCTCGCAACTCGCGCCTTTGCATCTGCTCGTCGGAGGAAGACTGCCTCACTCTTATATGAACGCGATTGGTCATCAGAGCGCATGATGGTGAGGATGCACTGTTTGCCTAGGTATCATTGTCAGAACTCCCTCAGCGAATATTCGAGAATAGATACCCACTCTTCTGCCCATTTTCCTCCAGAAATTCATATTTGAGACGATCAGAGGATCCAAAAGCATGAATACAGGTCTGATGCAAGCGACTGATGGCGTTGTCCCGTGAGAAATGAGATACTGTTCTTGTTTCACCATTCATGTTCCGTTCAGAAAGCGGTGCCGGGACATGTGAAGGACTAGGAGATCGGCTGTCGACATTCGCCGCAGAGACGCGCGCATCATCTCCCATATCGATGTCGGTAGTCGGCGCCATGCGATACGGAGTGATTCGGGAGACATGAACGCGTGGAGGATCATCGTTTGGCGTATCGGAAAGAAAATCCTCGAGAGAAATTGCACCAATCTCCCTGAGCCTCCGCGTAATAATGTTGAACGGACGCTCATCTGATGTGGTACGATGTCGTGGCCCAGCGTTGGTCAGCTTGGGTGAAACGGGTAACGAGTAAGAAGTGGTCGTTTCCGCATGTCCTGATCCATGATCCACTGGGAAAGAGATGGGCATATTCATCCAATCACGACCACTGGCATGAAGGAGAGGAACGTCCAGTCCAGAGTCCGGACGAGGGACAGAATATATATGGGGCCGTTTCCAATTGTCCCTATGCAGTGGTTAATACCACAATAACCACTTGGTTGTGTAGGAGGAGTGGATGTGGGTAGAAAGTGACATGACCGAGTGTTCTGTAGCTATTGTGTCCAGCCCGGTCACACTCAGACATGTCAATCCGGGCCGGTAGCCCCGCCCCCTTACATCCATTCCCACCTAATCTGACATACGAGGGTCACTTCTTTCTTGCTAGATAGCTCTAGCTCCAGTTCAAGAGAATGTCAATCGAGACTGTCCTCATTACCGGTGCAGCAGGCTTTCTAGGTAGCCTAGTAAGCAGCTCCTAGTCAAATCACCATCTTCTCATCGTCCAGTGACGCCTCGTGTGTAGTTAGCCGAGACACTAGCAAAAGAAGGAGCTGTACGGTTGATCCTAACAGATGTCGTGGAACCAAGTCCTCCTCCTGGCCTTCAGGCGATGCTTCTGAAGGCAGACCTGACTAATGATCAGCAAGTTCGACAGTTGTATGAAACCGAATTTGGGATCCCGGATGCGATATACTGTATGCATGGAGTCATGTCCCGTGGGGCTGAGGATAACTTTGACCTGGGCCTTAAGGTTCTGAGGCCAACTGAATATAATGACACGGAACAAAAAACTCATATCCTCTTATACCTTTGTAGATCAACGTTGATTCCGTGGTTGCTTTGTTGCAAACTACACGACATTATGGTGCCCAGGCGAACAAGTTGATCAAATTCATCTTCACCTCTTCCCTTGCAGTTTATGGCGGCCCATTAGTAAGTTAACTTTCATTCGCCCGATTCCTTCTACTGAACCGACCTCCACCTAGCCAGAAGTAGTGACACCGTCTACAATTGCAGAGCCACAAGGCGCGTACGGAACGGAAAAGCTCGCCTGCGAGCTCTATATCAATGAGTTTACTCGCAGAGGCTTCGTAGATGGCCGTATCTGCCGGCTTCCAACGATCGTGGTGCGGTCAGGTACGCCTGCTGCAGCAACCTCCTCATTCCTCTCCGGTAAGCTCGCGGACCCGGATCCCACCGCCCATAACGCGTAATCGAATTTCCTCTCTAGCTATTATTCGCGAACCACTGAACGGCCAACGGGCAGTATGCCCCATTGGCAATTCCATGGAGTCCGCTGAGCTGGACCTTGAAGTGTGGTTAGCCTCACCGATAACGACTGTTCAGAATCTTGCTCTTGCCCGCACGATACCCGCAAATAACTTCTTTCCTCATACGCGTGTTATCTGCCTACCTGGTTTCACCGCTACTATCCGAGGGATGCTTCAGTCGCTGGACAGGATTGCTGGTCGTCAAGCATTGGAAATGATCGAGTTCAAGGACGACGAAACAAATAGACGGATCGTCTCCTCGTGGCCAGCAAGATTCGACTGTTCATACGCGATAGGGCTCGGTTTCAAGGTTGATTCCGAGGGGATGGATCGTGTGATAGCGGATTTTATACAGATGACGAAGAGGTAAACGACTAAGGCGCTTCTGTACAATCGGATACCTGCGGACGGGACGGTGCAATAGATGATGTAGTAAGCGGTGTTAGGTTAATGAGCGGAAACCTCGATATCTAGTTTACCGTGTCCGCCACAGATCTACTCTGAACCCTTCACAGAAACTATGATTCAGGACGATGTACGGAATACCTATTGTCTACCACACGGGTGCCAATTCAACGAGGCGAATCGGACATCCCCTCAAAGATAGTGTCGGTGGCCCTTCAAGTATGGCTGAGGATTCTAGGAGGGTTACGGCATTTTAATGGTTAGGTAAGTACTGATTGAATTTCACGCTCTCCATTGTTGTAACAAAAGAGCCGAGTTAGATTTCAAAGAGTCACTCACGGTGTAGTCGCAAGTCGAATCGTCCTTCAGACGAGGATACGGCAGCAGAACGAACTCATAAATGATATATTTTATGGAGACCTCGGGTTTGATTCTGCTGCTCTGAAACTGTACAAATAATGTCGTTTGAAACAATGTATTCGAAAAAGAATAATGAATATTCCTGTCGTGGGTATGGAGTAGCATAGTTTTGCGCAGAAAATCCCGGAACTACTAGGTCATACTTGTGTTTCACGGGTATCTAAAATAGAGCTGAAACGGAAATGAAAAGGACAAAAGGACCATGTCACGTTTATCTCAACTTGCAAATGTAGATGGTGTTCGAAATTTGAGGTATTGACTAACACTGTGTGTGTGTACAGAACCTCCAGGAAATACGTATTATAAGGAAGGAAAATATTTGAAGGCACGGCGGGGCGCGGCGGGAATGATTCAACGGCGGCTTGGAAATCGTCTGATCAACTAATGGACATTTGGTGACTTGCGTGGGCGTGGCAGAACGTCGGTGAACATATCCTTACTGGAACCGCAAAAATGGATGTCAAGACGCTACACGCAGAGACCACTGGATCGAAGAACACTTTCAATAAGAAGTGAATTGTGAGTAAGGAAGATTGCCCATGTAAGAGGAACGGATACGGAATCAGGCCTAAAGAAGCAACTGGCATTAGAAAAGGCAAGACCGGTGAATGAACATACAATTTATTTGGACGGCTCGTACAAATGCATCTCCGTAAGTCTTTTTACCTGAGTGTGGAGTAAGTCCAAAGAGAAGGGTGGACTGGAATTGATGGATGATAGTGGATATGTTGGACGGACATCAGAACTGCAAGGACTGCCAATAATGACATGAGCGAATGGACGCCGTTGGATAGGACATGACAAACCAAGTGAATATCCCAAAATGAATGCTAGGGATGTTATTTGCAGTGATCCAGTGTCGGAAATAACAGTGCAGCCTAAAGGTGGGTTGGGCACAACTACACCCAAATGATTGAGGCTATCTTTCTCGAAGCTCGAGCCTGAGTAGAGAATATTCACCTTCAAACAAGTTCACCATCACGAAAACAAGTCCCATCTCCACACCAATTGAAACAATACCAAAAGCAGAAAGTCCAACACCTATCCACATTTTCTTCCGCCAAACAATCCATACACAATATACAAGCATCACTGGGGTAAAATGAGAGTCAAATTTTGATATGTAGGGAGCCCAGTTCACCTTTGGCAAGGATAATACTGATGTACAAGAATACTGCTGAAGTTAATGCATATACGCAACAGTTTAAGGACACACGCACTCATGTGAGCAATGCTGAAGTTCATACACATCCTTTTTGTTATTTTGCTGATCACATATGCTAGCAAGTTGTGCCGATACATTTCAGTTCATTTGGTAAGAAAGTTTTCAGAGCGTACCAGGAATTGTTATGGTCTCGACGATGAACCCCTTACACTGGCTCTACAAGTGGCACCTCAAACTACTCAACATTCCAGACTACAAAGAAGTACTGGGCCGATCTACCTCTCCACACGGAACCCCTCCACTGTTACAGCTGAAACAATTTTGATCGTGAATCCATTACAGGAACTAGGAATATCACTAGTTTGGCCATTAGTAACATCAAGGAACCCTTGCTAGGAGTGATATAGTACCTAGCTATGAACCTCACTAGAGGGACTGGTCATTAGTACCCTTTACCGGAAAAGTGTACGGTATTGAGGAGTAATACTATTAGCTTTGGACGAACATACCCTTAGCTACAAGTCTATTTAGCAAGCGGAGCCTTGCTAGCTTGTCCAAAAGTGTCTCGCTACGACTATCTATAGCACCCCGGATCAGTAGATCAATGGATCACTAAGGCAAATGGGCTCTGAGGTCTAGCAACACAACCCTATTCACCCAAAATGGTTAGCAACGTCAGTCCATTTAGAATAAAACAACTCTTTAAGATTGGTTCGTGATATAGCACTCTAGCTACGGCTTGAGCCCAGTAATTAATCAGCGCACAGCCGCACTAGTTAACCCCCCAGAATTGAACCGAGACACGTGGCGGAAGAACCAGCTAGCGAGGAGATATCTTGCAAGCTTGATAGCTCGCAAGGCACCAAAAAGCCGTTCCGAGTGCCAATAGCAAGGAGCCAGCTAGTTATTGATCGCTCAATAGCTGTCGGCCACACGTTGGAATAAAGATAATAATTAGACACACATGACAGCCTGACATCATATGCTACCGACGGGTGTAGCTAGGTACTATAGCTCGCGAGAGCACCGTCCATACAGACACCCATCAGGGATAACTAGATAGGCCTCCAATTGGCCTAGCGAACCCTCAACCCAGGTTATGGGGTAGCTAGCGGAGTCCTGACAGTCCTGACAGTCCGATAGTCCGATATTTTTACTGTTCCTTTATTTGTAATCTAGCTAACCTCGCGATGTATAAATACCCCTCGCTAGTGAGCACATTGGACAAGCAATCTTGCCAGCTCGTCTAGTGATAGATCATATATAAGTGATTTATTAAGTGACTTGTCTAGTGTGAATTAAGATTTAGCTTTGGTCAATAGAGACCTCAGATTAAGGAAGTGAGATTAGATTAACAAGAATTCCTATAGATTGGATATAGTGAGTTGATCAATGAACAATCACTAGCACTCTCATCGCATCTTGTATCAAGAGGGTACAAGTCGGTACATTCACTAGATTGGGAGGGTATAACCACAGTGCAGCTAGCTACTGGCCTGTTAACTATCCTCACGGATCCTTTATCTTAGTATCTGTAGTGACGTAGCTGTCATTTAGGATTCAAAGTTAAATTTCAATTAAACAACCTTGTCCATCGTCATCTAGCAACCCCCTGTTAGTGAGCCCCCACTCGCTAGCTACCGAAACCACTAGTGAGACATCTCACTAGCTACTACCACCCTCCATTCCCTATCTACCTATTTGATTATCTCCCCTTCGAAACTCGTTCACGAGCACTAGCAGTTAGTAGTGGTGAACTTAGTGACCCATTGCGACTTATAGTGAATTTTGTATTGATTTCACTTCTACTACCTAACTAGCACATTAGCGCCTAGCTAATTAAGGACTGAGATCCTTAACCAGCCTGCTAATAGGTGAATTGGTGAAGTTACAATACCAATGTATTGTAAGCAACAGATAATGTTGAAGCGTTGTGGTTATCAGTCTTTAACTTCAGAGGATTAGAAGTTAAAGTCAACCAATCTTGAATTAGACAGGTAACAGTTAAGTTACAACAGAAGAGAATCAAAAACTTGGAGTTTTTGATCCTGTAATCTACACCTATTCATACTAGTCCAAAGGTCCTTGTGTACTACTGTATATATGAGTCACTAATGTCTGTTCGAGTTACCAATCAAAGAAGAGAAACTAGTAGTACACTACAGAACATCCAATGAGTCAGTCTGTATTGAAGATGTAGTCCATGATCTACTATAGCGTTCTATCTACTCTGAATCATCATTATTAGAAGCAGTAGAACATTTGGATGAGGTAGGGAAGCCCGTGGAGGACTCCTGAGTCATAGGCGCTGCGGAGGGAGACAAAGAGGCCAAGGAAGACAAGGATGAGGACAAGAGATCATAGGGAACGATCTCCAAGGACATCTCCTGATAATAGGAGGCAATGGCACAAAGTGGAACATCTTCTGAGGAGTCAGAAGAAGCATCAGACAAGTCATCAAACAGCCAAGGCTGCAATGGGAAGTGATGCCTGTATTCTCCTGACTTGATGAGCGCAGCAAGAACTTGTGGAAGTTCCTGTTATGAACGCTATTTTTGATTCCTTCGACGTCCTCACAGACATGATGGTAGTCGACGCACAATGGGAAGATTGGGAGTTTCATGAAGAAGAAGAACTTAACTTGGAGTAAACGGACAAACAACACCGATGTAGGAGAATAGCTAAACTTAGAGACCTTGGACTCTTTGGAGCACGGACTCCTGCTTTTCCTTTCCCTTCTCTTCTTCCGTTTTTGTACTATGTTTAACTACGGACCTCCGTTGTTCCCCACCCTATGTTTAGATACGGACTTCCATTTCCCCTCGCCTTCTGGCGAACTACCACCTCTCAATAGCTTGTACAATACACGATAAATAGCAAGCTTGTAAGTAGGTAGTTTCCCAATTCGAATCTTAGCGTTGTTGCTACTAGACAGCATTCTCCTCTCGCTCCTAGTGTTGAGTTCTTCGAGCCCTAACAAGGCAAGAACTACCTGGTGTTCTCCCTCCCTCTCTCAATGTTGTCTAAGGTACTTGACATCGTCTCGGCTGTGACTTCAAGTCTGGTAGACTTGTTGTTCTTGCCATTCCTTATCTACTGTCCTATCTGACCACAGCAAGGTCCTAGTGAAGAGGACCAGAAGCGTTGGATCCGTTGGGAGATCTAGCTAGCCTTGTAACGTCCAGTACAGGATTAATGTGCACTGCTGGACAAGAGCTCTGGCAAAATCCTAACAGTTCCTGCTCATTGTAGAACATGTAGGGATGTCGCCAAGTTGTGCAATTATCTGTGACTGAATAGGGGCGCCATCCGTTCTCAATGGCTGCCATCCAGCACATTGGGTAAGTGCTGAGGACTTCACTGTCTCTGATTATGTGGCGGTAGGGAGCTGCATGCATAGCTTGTTGAAGAACTGCATTAAGCTTGTTGTTATTGTAGATGGGGGGAAGTGACATGAGCCTGTAGTCAGAGGTATGTCCAGAGATGACTCTGAGGAGGTTCTGTCCCTCAGGAACTAGGACGTGAGTTCCTGGGTCCATAACAGCTGCAAAAATAGCTGTTAACACATTACACAGGGAAACCACTAGAACGAGACTTGAGGATTAGGGAAACTTTGGCCCAAGG
The DNA here is from genome assembly GCA_003315915.1 of Macrolepiota dolichaula. Classification (NCBI taxonomy): domain Eukaryota; kingdom Fungi; phylum Basidiomycota; class Agaricomycetes; order Agaricales; family Agaricaceae; genus Macrolepiota; species Macrolepiota dolichaula. Next base: position 13,171 of record QFDT01000535.1, on the reverse strand, counting down.
TAATGAGAATTACCCACGTAAGAGGAACAGGTATAGATTTAGGCCTAAGAAGACAGGATGGACATCAGAAATGTCAAGTCCGGTAAATGAACCTACCATCTAGTTGAACAGTCTGTGCAAATGCACCTCCACAACTTGAAGCCCCCTTATTTGGAGGCGACATAAGTGTGCAAACAAAAGCAAGCTGGTGATGGGTTTGGTGGTATTGAAATACCATCAGGATTGTAGTAACTATAATTAACGACACAGTGAGCAGCCAAAACTCTGAGCACAACAGGTTACCACTGACTGAGTGCATATCCCAGTGACAATGTGAGAATAGCTATTTGCAACAAACTGATGTTGCTTATGACAGTGCAACCTAACAGTGGAATTGGTGGTGCAACTACATCAGAAAAAAAAATATGAAAAAATGTTCAGACTCAAGCCTAAGTGAGCAATGATATTTACTTTCAAGAGAGCTTGCTACCACAAAAGTAAGTCCCCCTGCTACACCTGATGAAATGGATGTGAAAAAAAAAGTCCAATGCCCATCCACTTTCCTTCTTGCCAAACAACCCATACACAGTACATGATCATTACTAGGTGAAAGGTGAGAGTCAAGTCTGGTTCTACACCAGAAAGTGGGATTACCTTCAGCAAGGACAATTCCAATATACACAAGAACTACCAAAGTTTATGCATGTGTGTAAGTGAAATAAAGATAGGTGTACTTATATGTGCAATATAAAGATTCATGCACATCCCCACTGTTGCTTTGTTGATCACATATACTAGCAGGTAGCATTATTATTTTGACTCGATCAGGTGAACATCATAATACCCACCAGAAATTGCAATGCTAGAGTCAATGAAGGGACTGTATCTTGTCAAGAAATACAGCACTTTAATAGGTGTCCATCGCGAAGGCCAAATGAGGGAAATTTTGGGAATTATTGTTAAGAAATATTCATAGACCTAAATTTCATATAATCATTCATATCACTGTACAAAGTAAAATTATTGTGGTACTTGCCCAGTATGCCACACTAGCAACTTTGGATAGTCACTATCAGCCTCAGGTATTTTTCGCCAACAAAGACTGACCATTGAAGTACTAATGTATTGGTCAGCAGGGTCCAATTGGGGCTGTTTCAACCTGTGACAACTCACTTGGTTAATTTTTTGCCGAAATATGAGGACCATAAACTTGTCTGAGTCTCCAAAAGCAACAGCAGTGTCCAGCACCATTTGGGAGATTTGCTACAAGACAGTAGATTTAATGGTTATATCGTCACAAAAAATAGGCTTGGAGGTAAGAAGTTCGGGCAGCCGAATAACATCTAACTAATAGACATCATATAAAGAATATCTTTGACATATCACAAAGTTCTTTATCACAGTGGTAGTGGTTCAAACACAATGTTGACATAGCTTCTAGTGGACGCACATAACCAACAACTCACTGGAGCGGCTTCCCAAGGCTTTGCAAGATTGGTAGTGGACTGGTTGGGGTGTTCCTCAAAGATAGGCATGGCCGAGACATATAAAGAAAGAGTGGACAGGATGAACCAAATGGCAGCCTTGACCATGATGAAGAAGGTGAAGTGAATATGTGCCTGTGTAGAGCACCTGGCTCAAATGAAAAATCGGAAGTTGGGGATGGGCCAACAAAATAAAGAGAAAAGGGAGCCTAGCTGAGGGTGGGAGTCAATAACCACTCTCATTATATGTATATACTCATTGTTCCTTGTTTGGAGTGTGGAATCAAAATCAATTGGCAATTTCTGACAGATTGATTTGTATTACCAGCCAAGCAGGGGTGCTAATTAGGCTCAACTCTCAATGACATTTGGGGATGATGGATTTGCGGTGGTGAGGTTAGTGGGGTTTGTGGTCATTAGGGTAGGAGAGCTCTACACCATGAGCACACTTACAAGGAATACTCAAAAGAGGTTGTCACCATATAGTTCTACTAGTATTTCTGGGTGACGGAAAGTCATCTTGTTCTCATGTTCCATGGTTGCATCTCCATGAAGTGCATTGTGGGCACCCTTGGTATCTGGGCCCACCGGCTGTCATCATTTTGTTGTGGGATCCCGCAGCTGTGTCTGTCACCCCAAAACAATGCCCAAAGAGAGTAGCGGCAATTGAAAAACACACTGACTCGGAAACGCTATCAGCGGACAAAGTCTGTATTGGATACACGTGTGGACAATCCAAGCCAAGTCGGCAGAGACAGTCATTCCCTTACGTCCATTATTCCAATTTCAGTTCCTACTCCAAATAAGGAGCGGAAAAATGTTATGATGGACTTCTGTTGACCCCCCCTTCCTCACATTCTTGGCAGGGTCCCTTTCCTTCCTTTCTTCAGGGTTCTCCCTCGAGTGGGGTGTGCTCAACAACCTTCCACAACCCAGGTTCTTTTTCTCGGAATAGTGACAACATATCTCTTCATGCAGCTATATACCTGAGTAGGATTTTCCATATTGGGATCCCCGTGCAACAATTACATTGTCACACATCAATTACCTACATTTCAAGTATAAAGAAAGAATGTGCTTGAATCTTTATATCACATATATGAGTATGCACATCCCTATTTCATTCTCCCACATGGATAAACATTAGTAGTCTTTGTATATATTGGAGTCATCCTCGCGGAAGGTAACTAGACTTTCTGGACATAGAAACCTGACTCTCACCACTCACCAGCAATGCTCGTGTATCGTATATGGGCTGTTCTGTTGTATATACCCGTTAGTACAGACTTTCTTCACTCCTTATGTTTTCCATTTCACACTATTACATAAGACATTCCTTATACATTTTTGTAGCCTTTTGTCTACCTCAGTCTCGTTCTACGATTCTGAGGTGAGCATACTCTTTGTTATATGCAGAGTATTCATACTTATATACCTGGCAGTGTTTATATTCACTCTAGGTATTTTATTCAATATATTTTAGTCTCGTTCTACGATTCTGAGTGTTTATATTCACTCTAGATCCCTGCCGCTCATTACAACAGGTTATGGGCCCCGCCTGCCTGTAAATCTAAACCAGACTCATATCGCACTCGTTCACACACCCACACTCATTCCCCTAAATTCCCACAATGTCCACTGCACCTGGATCTTCTCAGATCAGTGGATCTAATCGCCTTTACGACATCACACCACTTGATAACAATGGCTCTAACTTCCAGACATGGAAGTTCCGGATTTCCACAGTACTCGAGCTACGAGGACTGATGGGAGTGGTTGACGGCACCAAGTCTTGTCCTGCAGCTACTACTGCTTCAAACAAAGATGTCATCGCCGCAAATAAAGCTGCCATTGATGCATGGAAGGGTCATGATAGAGAGGCAAAGGCACAGCTTACACTCACGCTGAAGGATGAACCCCTAAGTGGAGTCACTCACGCTGTATCTGCCTCTGATGTCTGGGATAAGCTTAATCGTCACTACAAAGGGAAGGGTCAGAACACAGTTGCATATCTTATCAAGGAGATATTTCGAGCCTCATTCTCTGACGAAATGCCAATGGAACCTCAGCTAAATGACATCCGTCATAAAGCATTCATTCTCCAGACACTCGGAGAACCTATATCCAATGCTGTCATTGCCCATGCCATGCTCCTTGCACTCCCCGACTCCTACTCAACACTTCGCACCATCCTCAACTCCAACCCTGCTACAAGTGGGAGTTCTTCGCTCACCACCGATATTGTTATCAACCAGGTCCTCACAGAAGAGAAGAACACCAAACTTGGAGCTTCTCAGGTGGCTTTTATTGCACACACCAAACCTGGAAAGGGCAAGCAAGCAAATAAGGGTGGTTTTGACACTGATGCAAAGAAGAAGCTGAAGTGTCACTATTGCAAGAAGAAGGGTCACATCAAACCTGAGTGCCGAAAACTCAAGGCTGACCAGGCTGTGAAGGGTGGAGAGAAGAAAGAAGGGGACATGAATGCTAAGGTGGCTGTAGTCAGAGAGGAGTTGAAGGAGGAAGTAATTAGGCTCTACATGGTGGAGGTTTTGGCTTCAAGAAAGGAGATGTCATCAAAGTGGATTGTGGACTTGGGTGCTTCATCAAATGGATGCAAAGGCAGCATTCCTAAACGGAGATCTCAGTGAGGAAATCTACATGAAGATACCTCCTGGTGTAGATGCTCCAGACGACCATGTTTGGTGACTTAACCATGCACTCTACGGGCTTAAACAAGCTGGACGTGAGTGGTATAAGAAGGTCCGGGAAGCGCTTGAGTCCATGGGTTTCACCTGTAGTGATGCCGACCATGGTGTATTTGTCAAGGACAACAATGGCTCCCTCATCATCATCGCTGTATATGTTGACGACTTCCTTCTTTTCTCTGGTGACCTCAGCGTCATTGAGCACACCAAGTCCGCCCTCGAATCCCACTTCGACATGAAGGACCTTGGGGCAGCAGAGTGGATCCTTCAAATGGAAGTGATGCAAAGTGATGATCGAGAACAAGTCACCCTTTCGCAGTCGCAATACATTGAGGATATCCTTGAGCGTCATGGTATGGCCAACTGCCACCCAGTCAAGACACCCATGGAGAATAGTCTTATGCTCCCAGTCCTCGATAAGCCAGAAGTTGACGTCACAGAGTACCAACGCCTCATTGGCTCACTCATGTATGCTATGGTCTGCACTCGCCCCGACATTGCTTTCGCAGTGGGTGTTGTGTCTCATCATGTGGCTGCCCCTGGTCATGCTCATCTTAAGGCTGTCAAGTGCATCTTCTGGTACCTACGAGGCACCTCCAACCACATAGTCAAACTACAATGTATCGACTGGCACGGTCCAGCGGGCGCATACAATGTATCGACTGACACGGGGCCAGCGGGCCCGCTGGCAATCAAGCGGAAAGGGACGGCCGACAGTGCTGGTACAAGGTAAAAAATACACTGGCAACCGGTGATGTATGAGAAGGAGTATGGATATGCACATATTGTTGTATGATATATACTTTTACATTTTTGTGAATATGTTGCCAACAAGGATGGCCGATAGGGGATGGATGACTGGTATTGGCAGTCACTATTTTGTGTCACGTGTGCCAGTCAGCCGGCACATCCGATATTACCAGTGAGCCGGGTCAATGGTAGAAATGGCCGATCGGGGTACCTGGTTATGGGTTGGCCGATCAGGTTATGAAACTAGCTGATCGCAGGGGCCGACCCTAGGCTGGCAACCAGTACTATGCACCCACATACTCAACGATATTTGATCCCCGGATGGATAGTTTTACTGGGCTGGTTGGCACCCTTCATTCATGGTTGGAGATGGCTGGCCACTTTCAGTTTCTAGAGCCACACAGGTGTGAGTGAGTCAAGAATGTAGTTAACAGTATATTATCAATGTATTTACATATATAATACAAATTAAAATGCTACAAAAAAATTACAAGTCCATTTCAGCACATTCATCTGGCCCAGGAAAGAATTGAAAGTCGGAGGCGGTGAAGGGGCCTTGTGCCGGAGCCGGTGTGACAGGTGGTTGGCTAGGGCTGGCCGGCATATCCTCGTCCTCTGAATCCAAGAGCGCAAAGACGTCCACGGCAGACATCCCGGCACTCTCAACACCTGTCAGAGTAGTTAGTAAAAAGCTAGTTGTAGTTGCAGATACAACATACCTGTTTCCTTGGCAACTGATGCCTCAGACATATCATCATCATCATCCAGGAGGTCATAGATATCAGCAGCCACCATATGAGAGGGCTGCCCGGTCTCTGGGGGAGTGGGACTCCGGGTGGCCGGAAATTGAGGTGAGGGTGGGAACCACTCAGCGTGATCCTTGCAGTAGGGGGCAAGAGGTTGCTGCTGGAAATGCTCAGGCTCTTCAGAGCCGGTAATGTGCTAGTTAGGTAGTAGAAGTGAAATCAATACAAAATCACTATAAGTCACAATGGGTCACTAAGTTCACCACTACTAACTGCTAGTGCTCACGAATGAGTTTCGAAGGGGAGATAATCAAATAGGTAGATAGGGGTGGAGGTTGGTATTAGCTAGTGAGATGTCTCACTAGTGGTTTTGGTAGCTAGCGAGTGGGTGCTCACTAATGGGGTGGTCGCTAGACGACGACGGACAAGGTTGCTTAATTGAAATATAACTTCGAATCCTAAATGACGGCTACGTCACTACAGATACCAAGATAAAGGATTCGCAAGGATAATTAACAGGCCAGTAGCTAGCTGCACTGTGGTTATACCCTCCCAATCTAGTGAATGTACCGACTTGTACCCTCTTGATACAAGATGCAATGAAAACGCTAGCGATCGTTCGTCGATCAACTCGCTATATCCAATCTATAGGAATTCTTGTTAATCTAATCTCACTTCCTTAATCTGAGGTCTCTATTGACCGAAGCTAAATCTTAGTTCACACTAGACGAGTCACTTAATAAATCACTTATATATGATCTATCACTAGATGAGCTGGCAAGATTGCTTGCCCAACACGCTCGCTAGCGAGGGGTATTTATACATCGCGAGGCTAACTAGATTACATATGACAAAACAGTAAAATATCGGATTATCGGGCGGTCGGACTTCTGCTAGCTACCCTATAACCTGGGTTGAGGGTTCGCTAGACCAATCGGAAGCCTATCTAGTTATCCCGGATGGGTGTCCATGTGGACGGTGCTCTCGTGAGCTATGGTACCTAGCTACATCCGTCGGTAGCTAGGGTCAGTAGCATATGACATCAGGCCGTCATGTGTGCCTAATTATCATCTTTATTCCAATGTGTGGTCAACCGCTATCGAGCGATTGATAGCTAGCTGGCACCTTGCTATTGGCACTTGGGGCGGCTTTGCAGTGCCTCACGAGCCCGATTGCTCGCGAGGTATTCTCCTTGCTAGCCAGTCCTTCTGACGCGTGTCTCGGTTTGATTCTGGAGGGGGCTAACTAGTGCGGCTGCGCGCTGACTAATCGCTGAGTTTGAGCTGTAGCTGGGGTGCTATATCGCGAACCGGTCTTGAAGAGTTGTTTTATTCTAAATGGACTGATGTCGCTAGCCGTTTCGGGTGAATAGGGTCGTGTCGCTAGACCTCAGGGCCCATTCGCCTTAGTGATCCGTTGATCTACTGATCCGGGGCGCTATTGATAGTCGTAGCGAGACACTTCGAACGTGCTAGCGAGGCTCTGCTCGCTAGATGGACTTGTAGCTAAGGGTATGTTCGTCCAAAGCTAATAGTATTACTCCTCGATACTGTACGCTTTTCCGGTAAAGGGTACTAATGACCGGTCTCTCTAGTGAGGTTCATAGCTAGGTACTATATCACTTCTAGCAAGGGTTCCTCGATGTTACTAACAGCCTAACTAGTGATATTCCTAGTTCCTGTAATGGACTCACAATCAAAATCGTTTCGGCCGTAACACCAGTCAAGTCCCGCTCAGGAGTAGTCGGCTCCCCAATGGCCGAATAGTGGTGGTGGGAGGCATGGGAGGGGAGTGATGGGTTGGTGGACCATTCACCAGTGTGCCGACCGGGGGGTATGACATTCTCATCATAGGGCCTGACCGGCCGGTTCTGTGCCCGATCCCACCCCTGGTGCATCTTGGTAATGTCGGCCTCGGTGAGGTCGGTACCCCACGTCCATTTCAAGGATGGGTGAGGAGTCACCCGGTCACGCTCAGCAACCGCTGTTGAAAGCAAAGCATACGACAAGCACGCATAGTAGTGTATGATAGGGAAACACTTGCCTTGCTTGTATAGAAACTGGTGGGCTTGAAACTTTGGAGTGTTGTTTTATGAGAGCGAGTTAGAGAGCAGGAAAAGTTGTCATAATTGGGCTATCTAAGAGTCCTTATATACCATAGAGGGTGCAGGGTAACTACACTACGCATACTACGCTGACAAGCACATCGACGGATGCAGATGAATGCAATTGGAGAACTGTCAGCTATTCTATTGAAGTAATAATAGATAGCATAATGGAAGCGTGCTGGTATCATTCCGCACAGCCTCGTGTGATCAATGCTTTACTGTCAACGTATGACAGGAGCAGATCCGGTCCGAGCGCCCGTGACGGCGCTTAAGCTGTCACGTGGTGTGACATGTGACGAGAGCATGACTAGCGCTGATGCTGCTTTGTCAACACTCCCCTATGCTCGAAGTCGCATCTGCGAATAGCCACGTGGACTGAGCGTCTAGGTATTTGTATAGCGCTCCTTCAGCGCTATTTGGTCTCGACAAATTCGAGCCTGTAGAAGTTGTCGCGGAAATATTTGAATTTAACCGCACCAAGATTTTTGGTAAGAAGGTCTGCAGGATTCTGCGTACCAAGGATTTTCTCCAAGGTGACCTTTCTATCCATAACTACCTCCCTGATATAGTGGTAGCAGATGTCGATGTGTTTCGACCGCTTTTCCACAGATTCGTTCTGTGCGAGGAATAGTGACCCCATATTGTCACCGCACAGTGGAAGGGAAGGCAGGATGAATCCAAGCTCCTCCATAAGTTGCTTGATCCATACTACTTGGCGGCTTGCATTGGAAAGCGCCATATACTTGGCCTCTGTTGAGGACAACGCGACTGTCTTCTGCGCACGAGTAGTCCACGTGACTGCTGAAGAAGTGATTGAGACAAAATACCCGGTAGATGACCGTCTGGTGTTTGGGTCGGCTGCCCAATCAGAGTCGCTGAAGGATATGATCCCTTCACCCTTTCCCCCATCTAGCGTGATCCGGTAGAGCCGGGTCGCATTCAGGTACCGAAGAACTTGATAAGCTCGATTCAGGTGTTCCTGAGTTGGGTTGTGGGTGTGTTGCGAGAGTTGCGTCACGGCGTAACTGATGTTGGGTCTTGTTCCGATCATGATGTACATGAGGGAGCCAATCACCTGTTGGAAGCGGAGTCGGATCATTGGATTAACCGGTTCCGTGTTAGCGAGGGCTTGGTAGCTGTCAGGGAGTGGAGTCGAAGCAGGTTTAGACGCTGTCATCTCAAACTTCTTCAAGACTTTTTGTAGATAATCTCGCTGATCTAGATAGATCTTCCGGTTCTTTCAATCACGACGGATGCACATGCCAAGGAACTCATTACCAGATGTGTCCCTGCAATCCCATCGCTTCTTGAATTCCTCTTTCTTCTTTTTCAGAAGGGCAGGATCATTTCCCATAAATAGCACATCGTCGACATAGACTATGGCAATGACAAGTTTGTCAGTCTTACTGTCGCGGTAAATATATACGCCGGTGTCAGATTTGCATCGCTTGAATCCTAGTTTGGTCATAGACGTGGATACTTCGCGCCACCAGGACAAGCTGGCTTGCTTAAGGCCGTACAACGCTTGGCGTAGTCTCCACACTTTCTTCTCTTGGCCAGGAATGGTATGTCCTTCTGGTTGTTCCATATAGATCTCTTCGTCCAGATGTCCGTATAAGTAGGCGGTTTTCACATCAACGCCTTCTATTTCCCAATCCTCTAAAGCCGCAAGGCCGAGGAGAAGGTGTGTACTTTCGTACCGGACTACAGGAGAGAATAGCTCGTCGAAGTCTATTCCCTCAATCTGGGAGAAACCTTTGGCCACCAGTCGAGCACGGTATTGTCTGTCCGACTTGGGTGTGTAGACCCAGCGATTTTTGATCGCTCGTCTCCCCTTGGGTAGATCAACTAACTTGTATACTTGTCAATCTCTTAGCGCTTTAATCTCATCACCTTCAGCGCTTTCCCATTTTGCGCGCTCCTGAGCAGGTAGATGCTTCAGATCGCGATGCTGCTTCGGAATCCCGGGCTTCTCAATCACTTCCGCCGACTTCGCACAAAGAAAGTCAATCAAATCTTGCCCCCCTTCTTCCACTAGTTTAGCAATCAGGGCGTCTTTGTCCATGGGTTCTTCGGCATTAGCCGGTTCCTCATCTGGGAAGAGAGGTAAGAACCCTTGCTCGACATGCTGCCTATACATATGAGCGCGTCTTTCAGCAATCTGTTCTGGCGCAAGGTCTTGAGCAGGTGGATGTGCACCATGCCATTGGAAAGCATGGTGGCGCACGAGTCGCTCTTGTGGAGGAACCCATTCACCTTCGCGTCCGTAGTTGCGGATGATGTGAGAAGGGTTGCACCTTTCGCCGTACACATTGCCAGGACGCAATGGTGGTTGCGAAACATGCGATGATTGGCGTGGTTCCTGGGGCCGGGGTTCTGGCACACGATCTGGAGCTTGCCGGTCGTTCAACGGAGGCTGAGAAGCAGGAGGGGGATCTCTTGGTGGAGATCTCGGAGATGATCCCGGCACTGGCAGAGTAGGTTCGTGCGCCGGTGGCAGAGGAGGAGGACGTGCCGGAGGAGGCACAGGCACAGGTGGAACTGGAATGTTCGGCAACACTGCACCAATCGGAGGATTTTCCGGAGGAGGGGGAGGGGTGTCGTTGGAACTATTTCCATCATCATTGCGTAATGACGGAGGAAGACGTGGAATACTGCCACACTCTATCGCCTCTTTACGGCGGGTCACATCTACTGGCTTCTTAGAGAACCAATCCTCGTCGAATATGGCGGTGGGTGATTCAAAGATCACATTACCTTCTGTGTGCCACATGAACTTGTGGTTCGTGTTACCACTATAGCCAATGAAAAGCATCGGCTCCGAGTGCGGGCTAAGTTTGGACTTTCGCTTCTCGGGCAGCATATACACAAAAGCACCACAGCCAAATACTTTTAAACGTTGCAGATCCGGCTTAATGCCGGTCCTAACTTCCTGGGGCGTCTGCCAATTTAATCGGCGCATCGGTGTGCGATTATATAGATATACCGCGGTTTGAACGGCGAATTCCCAGTAAGATTCCAGGAAGTTTGCGTGTAATCGCATTGCTTCGCTCTTTTTGCGTATAGTGCAGTTAAACCGCTCCGCACGACCGTTCTGCTGATGAATATGGGGAGCAGACGTCGTATGTTCGATACCCTGTTGTGAGAGGAATTTCTTAAATGCCTCGGATGAATATTCGCCTCCATTATCGGTGTGAAGGCGTTTGACCTTGCCATATGCATTCTCGGCAGTTGCCGCGAAGTTTGCAAAGGCGATTAACGCCTCGGATTTGTGGCGGAGAAACGCTACAATCGCATGGCCGGTATATTCATCAACAAAGGTTATTACCCACTTGTACTTGTGGTACGAAAGGGTGGGAAATTCCATGAGATCTGAGTGTACGACCTCAAGATAACATTTTGCAGTCGATTTGACAGGTGGAAAACATTTCTGGTGCTGCTTACCAAGAGCACACCCCTCACAAACATTGGTACCCCTGGGAGTAAAAGGTGCAACGCCATGGGTATGTTCTCGGACTTTTTGGAGGACATCATGAGACGGGTGTCCAAGTCAATGGTGCCAGAGATCGTATGTCGAGGCGTCTAATGTAACAGACATGCCATAAGCACGATTATTCATGACGCGCGAATAGACATAATGGATTGTCGCACCTACTTGTCATGGTACTGCTTCCATGTATCCGTTGCCTCGAGGTGTAAAGAGGGTCGTCCTTCTTTGATTGGCTTCAACTTTCAAGCCTTCGGCTAAAAATGTGCCGAGCGAAAGGAGCCGTGATACAAACTTGGGAACATAGTAGACTGGCCAAATACGGCTTATCTTCTTTTTCCCATTCACATGATGCTGCACGACGACTGTGTCTCGACCTTTAATAGGGAGCCTTTCGGACACAGTGGTTACAAATCCATATTCGACCGATTGGTCTAACTGTGTAAAGTTGTCTAAATATGGCATGAAGTGCCACGAGGCACCAGAATCCAACAGCCATAGAGCATCCGTCCCGTTTCCATAGGACGCTTCCATTGCAGTGCAATCTATGCACGATGCAATCTCACATTTCACACCTTCAGGGACTGGACTCGACGCGGGGAGAACTTCATCGTGTTCGGCCATCAAGGCCAGCGGAGCAGTACAATCATAGCTATCATAAAGTACATGGTTCATAACAAAGTCCGTTATCTCCGACATCACTGCCTGGCGCTCTAGTCGCACATGGAAGGAGGAGAGGGCGAGCGATACCCGAGACTGAGAACACATGTCAGCTGATGATCCTGAGTTAGAAATGGGTGGTACGTACGAATAAGAATCGCTCCCATATGGAGTACCCAGCGAGACAGCGTTGTCATCCAACTCCATAGGAGTGATGAGGGGTGAGGGAGGACAAGAGGACGTCGACTGCCAAAAGGTGATGTCGAACCCATCTTGGGGAGGCGAGGTATCTCTCTCGAGCCTCTGTCCCATCCTCTTCGCATAGCGCTTTACAGCGCGATGCTTGGCCTGCTGATAGGCCGTCTTTCCTTGCAGATGCCCTTCAGGCGGCATCTCCCATGCAGAGTCGGTCGCGGCAAACGCAGCCAGAGAGGATTCGGCCTCGCTCATTTGAGCGAGAAGGGTACGAGTCGAAGGGGGAGTGGTGTTAGGATTTCGCCAGAGCTCTTGTCCAGCAGTGCACGTTAATCCCGTACTGGACGTTACGAGGCTAGCTAGATCTCCCAACGGATCCAACGCTTCTGGTCCTCTTCACTAGGACCTTGCTGTGGTCGGATAGGACAGCAGATAAGGAATGGCAAGAACAACGAGTCTACTAGACTTGAAGTCACAGCCGAGACAATGTCAAGTACCTTAGACAACATCGAGAGAGGGAGGGAGAACACCAGGTAGTTCTTGCCTTGTTAGGGCTCGAAGAACTCAACACTAGGAGCGAGAGGAGAATGCTGTCTAGTAGCAACAACGCTAAGATTCGAATTGGGAAACTACCTACTTACAAGCTTGCTATTTATCGTGTATTGTACAAGCTATTGAGAGGTGGTAGTTCGCCAGAAGGCGAGGGGAAATGGAAGTCCGTATCTAAACATAGGGTGGGGAACAACGGAGGTCCGTAGTTAAACATAGTACAAAAACGGAAGAAGAGAAGGGAAAGGAAAAGCAGGAGTCCGTGCTCCAAAGAGTCCAAGGTCTCTAAGTTTAGCTATTCTCCTACATCGGTGTTGTTTGTCCGTTTACTCCAAGTTAAGTTCTTCTTCTTCATGAAACTCCCAATCTTCCCATTGTGCGTCGACTACCATCATGTCTGTGAGGACATCGAAGGAATCAAAAATAGCGTTCATAACAGATGTGACCGGGATGAGGTGTTGGTTCCCAATTCTGTGAAATCCTTTGTTCCAAGAATGTCCATAGTT
>QFDT01000531.1:3297-14410 GCA_003315915.1 Macrolepiota dolichaula | reverse complement strand
CCACATAATCAGAGACAGCAAAGTCCTTAGCACGTATCCAATGTGCTGGATGGCAGCCATTGAGAATGGATGGCGCCCCTATCCGGTCACAGATAATTGTACAACCTGGCGACATCCTTACATGTTCTATGATGAGCAGGAACTTCCTGGAGTTCTTGCTGCACTCATTGAGTCAGGAGAATACGGCCATCATTATCCGTCGCAGCCTTGGCTGTTCAATGATGTGTCCAATGCTTCTTCTGACTCCTCAGAAGATGTACCACTCCGTGCTATTGCCTCCTATTACCAGGAGATGTCCTTGGAGATCGTTCCCTACGATCTCTTGTCCTCACCCTCGTCTTCCTCGGCCTCCTTGTCCTCGTCCGCAGCACCTACGCCTCAGGAGTCCTCCACGAGCTTCCCCACCTCGTCCGAACATTCTACTGTCTCAGAGAATGATGACTCAGAGTAGATAGAACATTATAGTAGATCATGGACTACGATCTAGATACAGACTGACTCATTGGACGCTCTGTAGTGTACTAGTAGTTTCTCTCTCTCGATCAATGACTCAGACAGACATTTATGACTCATAGATACAGTAGTACACAACAACCTTGGACCTGCATAAATAGGCGTAGGCTACAGGATCAAAAACTTCAAGTTTTTGATTCTCTTCTGTTGTAACTTAACTGTTACCCATCTAATCCAAGATTGATCGACCTTAACTTCTAGTCCTCTGAAGTTAACGGACCCATAGCTGCGACGTTTCAACACTATCAGTTGCTGGCTATACTTTGGTATCATCACTTCACCAATTCACCTATTAGCAGGCTGGTTAAGGATCTCGGTCCTTAATTAGCTAGGCGCCTCCTAACTTAGGTCTAGGAGCCCACTGAACCATAACAGTTGTGATGTTCTGCAAGGATCTTTTCTCGAAGTTTTGCGTCTGTGGGTATGCATATGCAATCATTCCGGTAGGTTATTCCATCTGTTGTAACCATGCGCCTTGGTTCTTCTTTTAACCATTTGTATACCTGTCCATCAAGTTGTCTGTTCCTTATATCCAAGTTCCATTCTTCTTTAGGGATAATCCTGTAGTTCTCGGTTCAGAATATTCGTATGGGTGGTGTCAGATGTTCGCTTCTGGTTCTTCTGACGAATAGGGACTCCTTTAGTATGGTAACCTTTGGTTCGGGTTCTTTGTCTCCTTGTGTTCTCCTGGATAAGATATCCACCTTGGTGTTTGTCTTTCCCGGGATGTGTCTGAGCATGAAGTTGTAGTCTTGCAATCTGAGGTACCATCGGGCCTGTCGTCCATTGAGTTTTTGTGGTTCCTTGTAGTATTTCAGGTTTTCGTGGTCCGTCCAGATCTTGAATGGTTCCTTGGCCTCCAATAGGTACTGTCTCCACCATTTGAGGCCTTCCATGATGGCGAGTAGTTCCTTGTCATAGATTTTGTAGTTCCTTTCTGCTGGATTCATGGTTCTAGACATGAATGCTATTGGATGCCACTTGTCGTGTTGAAGTTGGGAGAGTACTCCTCCTATTGTGTAACCCAATGTGTCTACTTCCATCCTAAACTGTCCTTCATCTTGTGGTAGTGCCAGTACTGGCTCTTCTGTTATCCTTTTCTTGAGTTCTTCGAATGCATGTTGTTGCTCATTCTCCCACATCCATCCCGCATTGCCCTTGACCTTGTGTAGTGGTGCTGTGATTGCACTAAATCCCTTGATGAATCTTTGGTAAAAGTTTGCAAATCCTAGGAACAATTCCACTCCCTTGACGTTTGTTGGGGTAGGCCAGTTTCGTACTGCTTCTATTTTCTCCCCCTCCATCTTTACTTTGCCATCTCCCATGATGGCGCCCAGGATCAGTATTTCCGTTGCGTCAAACATGCACTTTGTTCTTTTGAAGTACAGGTTGTGTTTTTTGGCTATTTCCAGGAATCTGCAAGTCCATTCTGCCAGTTCTTCCTTCGTCTTCCCAGGGATCACAAAGTCGTCCATGTAGTTGATTAGAATACCCTCCTGTAGTAACTGCCTGAATACACAGTTCATCATCTGTTGAAATGTCCCTGGGGAGTCGCACATTCTGAAGAACATAACCGTTGGTTTGAATAGTCCTTCGTTCGTGACGAATGCCACTTTCCACTTGTGTCCTTCCTTTATCCTGACATTGTTGTATCCCCATATGATGTCTAGCTTGTTGAAGTACTTTGCGTCCTTCAGTTTGTCAATAACCTCCTCTATCAGCAGTAGTGGTGTCTTGTCCTTGATTGTGTGTTGGTTCAGCTTCCTGTAGTCTTGACACAACCTCTTGCTGCTGTCCTTCTTGGGTATGAAGAAGCATGGTGCTGCATACAGGGATTTAGATGGTCTGATGTGTCCTGAGGCAAGGTTTTCCTTTACAAAATCCTGGAGTTCTTCTTTTTCCTCGACCATCATGGGATATACTTTGGCATTCATGTCTTTGGGTGCTGTTTCCGTCAGGTTGATTTTGTGATCCCATTCACTTGGTGCCGGTAGCTTGTCAAAGTTCTTCTTGTTGAACAAGTTGTTACGACCTTCCCAAGTGATCAACTCAGGTTGCAACAAGTGATGAAGACTTGAGGGCAATGAGAGAGTAGAGAAGGGGAATCAATGAGTTGGTAAAGTGTAAGGAATACGACAGAGTACCTAGGTGTATATATACTACTGGGGTATTCCTACTGGAGAGTCTATAATAGTGGCTGAGTAAGTGTGACGTTGTAGCTGAGTAAACAGTGGAGTAATTGCAGAATGAGAAGTAGCGGAAGAGAGACAGGTCCTTGACAAGCGGGGCGATGATAGGAATGGGTGGATATTATAGTACATGATAGCCCCAAGGGAATATAACATTACCCCCTTTTTATGCTCTGTGACCACACAGTTACCCTACAATGAACCGTGCGAGGTCTTTCTTGGTGGGTCCTGCGTAGAACTTGTCGTCGACAGTGCTGTGTGCGATGAATAGTTTGGCGTGGTCTGGACCTCCTGCAAACATGGCGATCTTGATGCCTTTCATAGTGCCCCAGGTATTGGGTTTGTCGATGAGGAGGGTGGCGAGGATGTGGTTGACGTATTGTTTGTCGAGTTCTCCATTATCAAGTAGTGTGGTAAACATACTGGGGAACTCCCATTCCCTGACTTCCTTGGGTCCTACTCGCTCTGGTGCCGTCAGGAAGGAGAGCATGTTCTCGACTTCCATGGCGATGGCAGGGATTTGTTGGATTTCTTCCTCGTCCTCTCTCACTTCTTTCTCTTCTCTGTCCGTTTTGCCTGTCCTCCTGGCTTTCCTACTTTCGAGCGGGTATGGGTCTGTGCCCATGAGAAGTTGTGCTAACTTGACGGCTCCTTCCTCTTTGTCATTTCCATCGTAGTGTACGAGGACCAGTACCTCGGATAATATGGAGCACAGGGATAGCAATTTCCCTCCGATGTCTGCGTCGATGAAGTCCTCTAGGTTGACCTGTATGTCCTCCACGTGATCAATGGCTTGGTTGTGTCTTCTCTGTCCTCGAGTGGCTGCTTGGATCCGTGGTGAGATTGCGGTTAAGACCAATTGTGTATCCTTCATTGCTGATTTGGCTGCTGTTACTGCTTTCTGAATGTTGGAGATGTCGTTGACACATCCTAGCATCTTGTCAATGGACACTCCTTTCCTGTGTTCGGTGATCATCTGTGTAATGGACAACATGACTTCATCCATGGTGACGTCTCGGGTGATGGAGTTGTGGGCTTGGGGTTCCTCAGTGTTGAGGAGTGAGGCGACAGATTGGCAGTTTTCGGTAGAAGACATGGTTCGAAGGTTGTGGTTGATGATGTGTTTTGGCGATTTCTGCCCCCCTTTTATAGGTTTTCCTTGCTCCGCAAGGGACTTCCTGTATGTCTCCAGTGCTTCTTGTGTGTTTCCTAATGAGGATGCGGGTATCCATGAGTCATGTTCATCTCCATATCCCTTCCAGTGCACTAGGTACTGCATTCCTCTGCCCCTTCTGCGTTCTCCTCGGATTTCCTCCACTTTGTATTCCTCCTCTTCTCCGACTAGTACTTGTGGCGGTGGTGTTAGCATTTCTTGTCCTGTGTAGTTCGGTGTCTGGTGTAGTGTTAGCAACGATTCATTAAACACGTTGTGTATGATCCAGTCTTCTGGCAGCTTTAGATGGTAAGCTGATACTCCTATCTGTTTGGTGATTTGGAATGGCCCATATTGTTGGTTGTTCAGCTTCTCCATGGGTCTGTTGGTCTTGATGTTTGTCCCTTCAAGCCATACCCATTGTCCTATTGATAGTTTGCATTGCTTTTCTCGTCTCCTATCATGGTTTCATTTTGTTTCGTCCGCTTTTACTGTTAGAAGCTCCAATACTTCCTTTCTGATTGCACTCAGGTTTTGGACAAATTTGTCTACCGCGGGTGTTTCTGGATCTGCGGTCAGGTTTCCTTTCCAGGGGTGTCTTCCATAATTGATGTAGAATGGAAAGTGTCCTGTGGCGCTGTGTTGTTTGTTGTTGTACTGGAATTCTGCTGTTGCTAGCCAGTTGGCCCAGTTGTTTTGTTGGTAGTTCACATAGTGTCGTAGGAATGCTTCTACTTCTTGGTTGATGCGTTCTGTCTGTCCGTCCATCTGGGGGTGGTATGCTGTGGATGTTATGGTTCAGCGGGCTCCTAGACCTAAGTTAGGAGGCGCCTAGCTAATTAAGGACCGAGATCCTTAACCAGCCTGCTAATAGGTGAATTGGCGAAGTGACGATACCAAAGTATAATCAGCAACCGATAGCATTGAGGCGTTGCAGCTATGGGTCCGTTAACTTCAGAGGATTAGAAGTTAAGGTCGACCAATCTTGGATTAGACGAGTAACGGTCAAGTTACAACAGAAGAGAATCAAAAACTTGGAGTTTTTGATCCTGTAGTCTACGCCTATTTATGCAAGTCCTAGGTCGTTGTGTACTACTGTATCTATGAGTCATAAATGTCTGTCCAAGTCATCGATTGAAAGAGAGAAACTACTAGTACACTACAGAGCATCCAATGAGTCAGTCTGTATCTAGATCATAGTCCATGATCTACTATAACATTCTATCTACTCCGAGTCATCATTCTCTGAGACAGTAGAACATTCAGACAAGGTGGGGAAGCCCGTGGAGGACTCCTGAGGCATAGGTGCTGCGGACGAGGACAAGGAGGCCGAGGAAGACGAGGGTGAGGACAAGAGATTGTAGGGAACGATCTCCAAGGACATCTCTTGATAATAAGAGGCAATAGCACGGAGTGGCACACCTTCTGAGGAGTCAGAAGAAGCATTGGACACATCATCGAACAGCCAAGGCTGCGATGGGTAGTGATGGCCATATTCTCCTGACTCGATGAGCGCAGCAAGAACTTCAGGAAGTTCCTGCTCGTCATAGAACATGTAAAGATGTCGCCAGGTGGTACAATTATCCGTGACCGGATAGGGGCGCCATTCATTCTCAATGGCTGCCATCCAGCACATTGGATACGTGCTAAGGACTTTGCTGTCTCTGATTATGTGGTGGTAGGGGGCCGCATGCATAGCTCGTTGTAGAACTGCATTAAGCTCGTCACAGTCGTAGACAGGGGGAAGAGGCGTGAGCCTGTAATCGGAGGTGTGTCCAGCAATAACTCTGAGAAGGTTCTGGCCCTCAGGAACTAGGACGTGAGTCCCTGGGTCCATAACAGTGGATAGTCTCCTGTCGATTCCTAGGGCCTTGCATAAGTTCTCCATAAATTTTGCTGCGAACTGTGGTCCTCTATCGCTGATGATCACTCTCGGGATGCCATGTAGCTTCCAGATGTGGTCCCTGTATATTTCTGCTAAACCCTTTGAGCTTAGGGTCGTTGTGGTTGTGATAAGTCAGATCATCTTGGAGAACCTGTCAACTACTACCAAGATTGCGTCTGCTCCTTTGGACATTGGTAGTGGTCTGATCATATCGACCATGATTTCGGTCCATGGTCCTTCGGCTGGGGGTATAGGGTGTAGTGGGGTTGTTTTGTTGTGGCGTAGTACCTTGTTTCTTTGGCAGCTGTCGCATCCTTCTACAAATCTCTGTACGTCTCCTTTCATAGTGTTCCAGTAATACGACCTCTTGAGAAGGTCCAGCATCTGCTTTTGCCCTGGGTGTCCAACATCAGGTGGGTTGTGATGTTCTGTGAGGATCTTTTCTCAAAGTTTTGCATCAGTGGGTATGCATATGCAATCATCCTGGTAGGTTATTCCGTCTGTGGTAACCATGCATCTTGGTTCTTCTTTTAGCCATTTGTATACCTGTCCATCAAGTCGTCCGTTCCTTATCTCTGTGCTCCATTCCTCTTTTGGGGTAATCTGGTAGTTCTCAGTTCAGAATATTCATATGGGCGGTGTCAGATGCTCATTTCTGGTTCTTCTGATGAATAGGGACTCCTTTAGTATGGTAACCTTTGGTTCGGGTTCTTCGTCCCCTTGTGTCCTCCTGGATAGAATGTCCACCTTGGTATTTGTCTTCCCCGGGATGTGTCTGAGCGTGAAGTTGTAGTCTTGCAATCTGAGGTACCATCGGGCTTGTCGTCTGTTGAGTTTTTGCGGTTCCTTGTAGTACTTCAGGTTTTTGTGGTCCGTCTAGATCTCGAATGGTTCCTTGGCCTCCAATAGGTATTGTCTCCATTGTTTGAGGCCTTCCATGATGGCGAGTAGTTCCTTGTTGTAGATTTCATAGTTCTTTTCTGCTGGATTCATGGTTCTCGACATGAATGCTATTGGGTGCCACTTGTCATGTTGAAGTTGAGAAAGTACTCCTCCTATTGCATAACCTGATGCGTCTACTTCCATTCTAAACTGTCCTTTGTTTTGTGGTAGTGCCAGTACTGGTTCTTCCGTTATCCTTTTCTTGAGTTCTTTGAATGCATGTTGTTGCTCTTTCTCCCACATCCATCCCGCATTGCCCTTGACCTTGTGTAGCGGTGCTGCGATTGCACTGAATCCCTTGATGAATCTTTGGTAAAAGTTTGCAAATCCTAGGAACAATTCCACTCCCTTGACGTTTGTTGGGGTAGGCCAGTTTCATACTGCTTCTATTTTCTCCCCCTCCATCTTTACTTTGCCATCTCCCACGATGGTGCCCAGGATTGGTATTTCCATTGCGTCGAACATGCACTTCATTCTCTTGAAGTACAGGTTGTGTTTTTCGGCTATTTCCAGGAATCTGCAAGTCTATTCTGCCAATTCTTCCTTCATCTTTCCGGGTATCACGAAGTCGTCCATGTAGTTGATTAGAATGCCCTCTTGTAGTAACTGTCTGAATACACAGTTCATCATTTGTTGAAATGTTCCTGGGGAGTTGCACATTCCAAAGAACATGACCGTTGGCTCGAATAGTCCTTCATTCATGACGAATGCCGCTTTCCATTCGTGTCCTTCCTTTATCCTGACATTGTTATATCCCCATATGATGTCCAGTTTGTTGAAGTATTTTGCGTCCTTTAGTTTGTCAATAACCTCCTCTATCAGTGGCAGTGGTGTCTTGTCCTTGATTGTGTGTTGGTTTAGCTTCCTGTAGTCTTGACATAACCTCTTGCTGCCATCCTTCTTGGGTATGAAGAAGCATGGTGCTGCATACGGGGATTTGGATGGTCTGATGCGTCCGGAGGTGAGGTTTTCCTTTACAAAATCTTGGAGTTCTTCCTTTTCCTTGATCATCATGGGATATACTTTGGCATTCATATCTTTGGGTGCCGTTTCCGTCAGGTTGATTTTGTGATCCCATTCACTTGGAGTCGGTAGTTTGTTGAAGTTCTTCTTGTTGAACAGGTGCATGAATTGTCAAAGGTAGTGTGGTAGATCCTCTGCCTTTGTGGGGTCAGTGGTTTTTTCAATGTCGTCTTCGGCTTCTTCTGTCTTTGTCATTCAATTGTGGGTTTCCCAGTTTCCATGTTGTATCTTGCATCCCTCCGGGCATCTGGTGAAATTGATCCGTCCGGCCTTCCAATCTATTTCTGGATTGTGCGCCATAATCCAATCATGGCCCAAGAATAGTTCTGCTGATTGTATGTCCAATATTTGCGCCTCCATATGCTCCGTGTGGTTTCCAATTGCCATCTCGAATATGGCTTTTTCCGTGACCAGGTTTTGGGTTGTTCCGTCCGCGTTGTACACCATCCTTGGGTTTTCTAGTGGTGTCGTGGGTAGTTGCAGCTCTTTCGCCATTTGCCTGCCAATGCAGGTGTCTGTGCATCCTGTGTCAATGATTGCTTCAACCTTCTTTTTGCCTGTCTTGGTTGTTATCGTTGGTTTGATCAAAAGTTCTTGTGCTCCTTTTCTTCTTTGTGGGATAACGTATGATTTAGAAGAAAAGTTAGATACATGGGGTCTCGATTTCGCACTCAATCGGACCCTTCGACAAAAC
The DNA here is from genome assembly GCA_003315915.1 of Macrolepiota dolichaula. Lineage (NCBI taxonomy): Eukaryota > Fungi > Basidiomycota > Agaricomycetes > Agaricales > Agaricaceae > Macrolepiota > Macrolepiota dolichaula. The sequence continues at coordinate 6,011 of QFDT01000531.1, read as the reverse complement.
CCTGCTCGGTTTCCTCTTTGTTGTTCTCTATTCCCCTGTTCTGGAATTTCTTTGGTGCTCTGCAGTTTCTGGCAATGTGACCTTCTTTTCCGCAATTGAAGCATCCTCCTCTTTTCTTCTTCGGCTTCCTACATTCCTTTGCAATGTGTCCGTTGATGCCGCAGTTGTAGCATTTGGGTCCTTGGGATTCCTGTCGTCCTATTTCCATGGGTTGGCCCATTCCTCCATATGTGATGCCTGATGTGGTGTGTCTGTCTCTAGACTCTGTTGATTCGTATCCTTTCCCAACCGATAATATCGCTTTGACCCATTCATTGTAGGTGTGGGGCATTCCTTCTGCCAGATATCCTAATATAGTCTTGATTATGTCTAGGCGTACGTTCCTTTTGAGCAGGAAGAGTGCATGTGCGTTGTCTGTGCGGGCTTTGATCTTGAGTACCCTGAATTCCACAAGGTAGTCAGCAGTGTTCTTGTTCCTCTGCTTGAACATCTCGATCTTCCATTCTGCTTCTGGTTGTTCCATGTGATCCCCGAACGTGGATACCATCTCTTTTACAAATTCGTTCCAATTGACTGTATTGTCCTCGCCTCCCAACTGTGCTAGTTTCATCGAGGCAAATTGTCCCACTGTCCCTCCTTTGAGGCGTGCTAGTACTGCTGTGGCCTTGTCGTCGGCCCCTTCAATTCTGTTGAACTTCAAAAATAGCAAGGTGGCTCTCCACCAATCTTTGAATTTATTCCTGGTTCCATCAAAGAACCCTGGTTCCGGTACGAGCAATTTTCCATGGCCTACTGTGGGCGCTGCTGGTGCTATTTCCTGGTTGGACATTTCTTCACTGTCTGTGTTGTCGCTTTCTGTGTTGTCGCTCTCTGTGTCTGGTGGTTCGTCAGCATTGTCGCTGTCCTGTAATTCTTTGTCTGAGAATTCTTCCTTGGTGGTTTCTTCTTCCAATGAGGTCTCTTTTTCAGAGGTGGTCTCCTCTGCTAATGCTGGTGTTGTTTCTCTGGTCCTGTCTCTAGAAGCAGGTCCACTAAGGCTCATACACAATGGCCTTCTTCTGCAAGGTGAGTTGTAGACGCTTTACCAAATGTTACAACCTTCCTAAGTGATCAACTCAGGTTGCAACAAGTGATGAAGACTTGAGGGCAATGAGAGAGAATGTTATGGTCTTGACGACAAACCCCCTACATTGGTTATACAAGTGGCGCCTCAAACTTCTTGACATTCCGGACTATGAAGAAGTACCAGGCCGATCTACCTCTCCACATGGAACCCCTCCGCCCCCTTGGTACGAGTCCCAGTACCTCAACCACCACCTCCACCAAGTATGGGATAACTCCCCCTTTATCCATATCTATCGGCACGGACTCTACGAGACCACAATTGCTCGGCCCGCACTCACTGGAGCCAACAACTACGGATGGAGGCAGATCGTCGGAGATATGTCCTTCACCCACCCGTACCTGATGGGCCGACCCTATGACCTTCGCCGGACCAACTCCCCTGTCGATCTCTCTATCAGCCACTTCTCCACAACATCATCACCTTCGGATCAAGAGAACTCCGATAGTACAGATTCCGTAGATCCGTCGTCTTCCATTTCACAACGAGCTTCCATTCCCGGAACGCCATCTCGTTCCGACATCCCTTCCAATCCTGTCAGTAGCATTTCATCTTAATGAGCAATGGACAAAATAGTAAAGGCAGAAGTATCTCGAAATGTATAAATAAAGGACTATTCTGTAGTTGAAGCTTCAGCTTCAACCTCTTCATTTATCTCCCTCTTTACTCTTGTCCTCTCTCTCTCTCTCCCTCTCGAATATAACTTGTTGTTGTATTCTCTCGAGTGAACTTAGCGTTCTTCTGTCTGTCAACAGCAGAAGATATCAGTCTCTGTTCAGTACTCCAGGACAACTAGTATTGTCAGCCGAAGGTGATCATTGAAGTGATCCTTCAGTGTTGACTAGCCTAGTGGCCATCCTTGCGGTGCCCTCTAGGTGAACCATAACAGAGAAGAGAAGGGGAAACAATGAGTTGGTAAAGCGTAAGGAATACAACAGAGTATCTAGGTGTATGTATACTACTGGGGTATTCCTACTGGAGAATCTGTAATGGTGGCTGAGTAAGTATGACATCGGGGCTGAATAAGCATTGGAGTAATTGCAGAATGAGAAGTAGTGGGAGAGAGACAGGTCCTTGACATGCAGGGCGATGATAGGAATGGATGGATATTATAGTACACAATAGCCCCAAGGGAATATAACACCACACTATATTCACTTGGTACATTCATGTGCTATTCTTTTCTGGCCACCTGTGGGCTGTTTCTTTGTGGCGGACTACCTCTTTATGGACACACAACCAACCTTCTTTGGGTGCTCCCCCTCTCCTGGCCCCTTTTCCTTTTCTGTGTTGTTTCTGTTTGTTGACTGTCGCTTTATCTTATTGTGCACGTCACCACTTCTCACCTTTGGCCTAAGGCCATTTTTCCATTACATCCAATCTTATGTTGGCAACTATCCTGCTGCGTAGATTACCCTCTTACTTCATGCTTTGTCAATGCCTCACATAGTATCTACTCTCCTCTCTCTCTCTTTGCTTTTCTCTTTATCTTGCTCCTATTTATGGTATGGATTACTTGGGACTGCTTCTGCGTGCTCATTTGTACTTAGCTAGATGCTTGTGCAATAAACTTGAATTTAAAAAAAAAAAA
>QFDT01000530.1:0-13569 GCA_003315915.1 Macrolepiota dolichaula | reverse complement strand
CAGGGATTGCAGATCCTATACAGTTAGTGCTGTATCTATCCGATTCAAATTAATTGCCCCCTCGATCCTGCTGAATGTCAATTAGAACTCATACTAAAACAAACCTCCCCGTGTTCGCATTTATTCTTCACAGTTGGAATTTTCGGTGAGGTAAGTTATGCATTATAACGACGTGGTCGCTTTTCGAGGCCGTCTTGTGGGGAGACAAAGGAGAGAGTCCAAGGGAAGGGGGGGAAGGGGGAGAACGCGAGAATGTGGAATATGCCGCTAAAAACCGAAGATCCCAACGGAGTTGTCCCACTTTGGAAGGAAGGTACACCATTCCAGGAAGTTTGTTCTCAGCTGGATTGGATTGGTCATCAATACCGCCCAAGACGCAGGAAACTTCAACAAGGGGGGAAGGGGACGCGGGGACGCGGGGACCTGCTGCCATCATCAAGTCTCGTAATAGTCTGTGTCTCTCAAGTACGGAATTTTTTCGTCGGAATGAACAGTTCCGTATTGGTGGGTGTCCGAGGAGATTGATATGTGATTTGCAGAGCGGGATTTGGTGAGTGTTGGTGGGAATGTAACTGGAGGTACGACATTGGGGGAAGGGGGGGTCCTTGCGGCCCTGTGAGGAAAGTGCTTGTGAGTGGTGCTGAATGCTAGTGTCCGTGTTGACGGACAGAGGGTAGGCGGGCGGGTATGCAAGAGGTGTGTCTCCTTGCCCTGTGGCTTGATGTATGTGACTTTCGGTGGCCTTTCCGGTTATTTATCGGTAGTTATACCCTCGACTGGAATGGGCAGTACTTTCCCAAGTCGACGCACGTCTGTTTGCGCCCTGAAGGTCACCCGACTTTGGTTGATGTCGTCACTCTCCTGATCGTCATCAGGCCGGTATGTCAAAGGCGCCGCTGGTGTTGACAAGGTTTGTTTTTGGTCCATGAGATACTTGTTTCTTTCGTTGGTTCCCCACACCTCTGTGGTTCCATCTGTGATATTCTGAAGCCGAAGTTGTAATGGGCTTTGCTGGTATTTATTGATGACGTTCCCATGCTAACATTGCCCTTCTTCTCTTGACGGACTTAGGCAGGTCGAAGCCTTGGGTATGTGATGTAGTGGGTATATCGCAACACTAGGCGCCTTTTGCCGGAAGAAATGACTCCCGTTTCCCACTGCATGTTCTGTTTAACAAATGACTTTTGGGACTTGACAATGGTATTATAAGGACCTACCGCACCACATAATGCGATACCGCTTCAATCCCCTTCCCTTTGGGTCCAATAACTCCACACACGACAAAACAGTACCACCCGTCTTTCACGAAAGCATGTAGGGATATGTATACACATATGTCACGGGGTGAGTGCGCGATTTCTGCTGTTTGTTGCTCTCAAGAACTGATGTTGTAAAATAAGTCTCTATTGGCAACATAGTTCCGGAAATCCAGGAGCTTGGCTATAATTGGATACTCACAGTGTGTTCTCAGACTCTCAGGATGTAGTTATGTGAGGTGGGGATCAGCATCTGGATGGTGTGGACAAACGACGTGTGTTCAGGGTTTTCTGGTGTGCGGTGACAACAACACGGTGATGGTGAACTCTAACTTTTGGTCTGGTGGTTGGGTGTTGCATACTGATCGTTGATTGACGGCGCGGTGTTGCATGTGCAGTTTGATCTGACATAGGGTCTGTCTGTCGAACCATGTTGGCAATGGAATTGTGTGGGTTTCTTCAAGGTCGGTTCGCACCAGTCTGGTCTGGTCACGGTAGCTGATTTAAGTTTGTTCGGCGTATATGACCTCTGGTATTCTATGAACTTACAGCATAGAAGGAAGTCTGGGTTTGTTTGATGGTGGTGGTCTGCCGTTCTATTGCACGGGCGAGCGTTATGAACTCCACCAATGCCGACCGGTTTTGGCAAGGATCGCGCTGGGTGCTTCATATCCGTTTCATTCACTGGGGTCATTTCCAGGAGCGTCGGCCTTCGTGTATGCGCTCTTGGCTCTTTGGTCTAGCCGCAACTGGGAAGCCCTCTCCGCTTGCATTGTCCTCGGTCGTGCTTCATCGGCACAGGTAATGGATAGTAATACGCCACATCCATACGCGGACTCAACAAGGCAATTCACCGTTAGCCCTGGCCGATCGTGCTTGACAGATGACTACCTGTGATTATGAAACGAGGGCTTCGCGTTTTGCGGGCCTTGGTTGGAATGCCGACTGAATTACCGCATACCCTGCCCGGTACTGCCTGGATGGCCTGACGTGTTGGAGAAAATTCCTTTTTTCTCAAGTTCTAGGACGTATAGGAGGCGCGCTTGTGTTTCTTTTGTTATCCATGATATCATCTCGACATTGACACAAGGGAGGGAATTGTATTGAGCCCTGTGTATTCGCGGCCCGGGATCGGAAATATTTATTGACTCCGGCTCGAATCCGACTTTCCAGGCTTGTTATGATCGCTTGGGTGATTGACCCTGAGTTGCCTGTTTCCCCGCATTTTCTGAGCACACAAAACACACTTTAATCCGACATACTGTCCACCCGTGCCCTACCCAGTCGAGAGCGTTGGGAGTCGCGAGCAGAGCTTACATGAGTCGTGGGAACGTCACCTTGTTGAGGTAGGCATATAACTTAAAATGGAATTGTGATGGAAACACCTTGAGAGAAGCAGCGCATTTCCGATGTGTATAAAAAATTCAAAGCAACAGCTGTCGTCTCTTATTCCTTTACCACTACCATCCCCATCCACAGCTCGCCATGGTTATGCCCCAGGACTCCTCCAAGTACCTGTCTCTGTACGATTCCAGCCCTCCTCGTTCTCGCCAGTCGAGTGCTGGTTTGGGTGCTTCCATCTGGGCTCCCCAGCCCCAGCCGTCAGAATCTGCCTGGCCCAGGACTTTGGATTCCTTCTCTCGTGCCGCAGAGAGGGATATGGTCGATCTCCATGGTCTCACTAACCACCAAAAACTTACCAGCTTGCCACTGATCAGTCGCGAAGATGTCTTTGGGTCGTTGAACACGATGACCCATTCCACCAAAGACATCGGCGCCATCGGCGACGGTAGGAAGAAAAACAGTCCAGAATACGAAGATACGGTGAGTATATGCTATCAGTACCTCTTGAGAAAGGCATATTCTGATCGATTGCGGTGTTTTCTAGCATGTTGAGCAGCTCTTACGCACCCTCAACCTCAATTCGCCAGCCCCTTTTGCTAAAAAGCCTCAGCTCAACCTTGATGTAAACCATAATTCCCCTGACTTTTCTCCTGCATCTGTATCGTCGGCATTGCTCACCCCAACGGACCTGTCGCCCGCAAGGGCTCAGTTCGATCCGAAAAATCCGGGCCATTCCCCATATGAAGCGGTTCATAGTCTCTCCTTAATACCCTCCTCTTCCTCTTTGCTCTTTGAACAACAGACTACCACTCCTGTCAAATTGGCTGATTCATTGGAAGCCAACACTGGAAACCTTCGCTATGGCTTATCGCAATCCTCTTCCTCGGGTATTCAACCCTTCCAGCCTTTTTCAGAGCCGCCCACTCCTGCGCCACACACCCACACACTACACAGTCTTTTCACGAATACTTCTCCCTCGCATTCGCAGTCAATCTATAGCTCTCCATTGCCACGCCGCGTTGAATCGGCTCGACTTCCGCAAATGGACTGGCGTCTTACTCAACAACCGCTTTCTCAACAACCTTTAGCCTTGCACACCGACTGGCGCCTTCCCAATGAGAAGGCAACGTTAGACTTCAATTTGAATCAGCTGAGCCACAGCGAGCCATTGCGCTCGACGCTTATGCACCAGCAGTCTTCTCCATCGCAGCAAACGCAAAGCTCACACGAGGTAAGCCTTTCACTTCTTCCTTTGTTGACGTACGGAAACTCACTTGCAGATGGGTTTAGCCGATCAACTTCTTGTCGCTCCTTCACCCGTCGTCATCACCGCCTTACCACATCTTTGTCTCCCGCATTATCAAGTCATCAGACCAGCAGGCTTCCATCTTCCTCCAACAGAAACTCAAGGTCGCCGATGTTGAGGAGCGATCGAAAATTGTCGATGCCATATGCGCTCGTGGATTTGAAATGATGGCACACCGGTAAATTGATATATGCACACTTTTTCTCCCTTTCATCGGTCCTTACGTATCTCAGCTTCGGCAATTGGGCAGTTCAGCGATGCCTGGAAGCAGCTTCTACCGCTGAAGAGCGAAGGAAGATTGTTAGCTGCATGAGGTAAGGTCGCCGTTATTGATTGTATACACGGCTCTGAGCACTCTTTACAGGGGTCGCATTGTTGACCTTGCAACAAATTGTTATGGCTGCCACGTCCTTCAAAAGGCCCTCGACTGCGAAGAAGACATACGTCTTTTAATCGTTTCAGAACTTCTTCTTGGTGACCCAGCTCAAACCTTAGTGAACAAGCATGCATCTCATGTTTGGAGCAAGGTCTTTGTTTTCCTTTGGAACTCACCTCCTGGCCTCACGATTCTTAGATCATGGAGCTCTCCTGGACTCCGCCCGCACCTCCCATCTTTGCATTGTAAGCTTCTTCATGTTCCTTTGTTTTCAGACAGCACTGACGGGTGAGATCAGTGTCAACAAATCTCTCAAAGGCAAGTGGGCGTCGCTGGCGTGCCACGAAACCGGGTCTCTTGTCGTTCAGGTTCGCCTTTCATTGCTTCTGGACGCCGTGTTCTCACCCCATTTCAGCATGCGTTTGAGAACCTTGAGCCTGAGGCCAAGGACGGGATTGTGGATGAACTATTGAACCAAGGTGCTGCCATATTCAGCGAAGTTGCCAAGAACCAGTGGGGTTCGTACTGCATTCAACATAGTGCGTTATTTTGGCTTTTATTATAACAGAACGTGAATTGAATCTCCCAGTTCTTGAACATGGTTCTGAGAAGCACCGCCGCATGACCCTAGATCATCTTCTGGACGGATTACTCGAGTTCGCGACCAGTGAACAAGGCTCCAAGTCCGTCACAAAGGCTTTGAAAGAAGGGGGTAAGGATACTCTTGACAGGGTCGTCAAACGCATGTGTGAACCAGCCAAAGGGTACGCCCTTCTGTTCTCCGAGGAGTAGCGGGTTCGTCTCACTTGAATGCAGGGCTCGCCGCGCGATGATTGTCGATCTTGCTCTTTCTGTCACTGGAAGCCAACTTATCGCCAGTGTTCTGCCTACCGTGAGTATCCTCTGATTCAATTAGTGATATGCCCTGATGTCCCTCAGGCCGATAAGGATCAAAGAGCGCTTCTGTACGAGTGCATCAGGGGTCATATTGTTACCCTGCGCGGCTGTAAGACCGGTTCAAAGGTCATCTGGTTGTTGTGAGTTTGTCATTCATCTGCCGTTGCGGTGTTTTGTTGATACTGATCGACATTTGCCTCGGAAATCAGTGACCGTATGGTAGGAGAACTTCATCTCATCACGGCTCGTGAGATTAACCCCGTTTCTAGCGTGCATACTATGGTTACTGAACATTGACGTGCCCGTCGACGCTCTCTTCGCTCAAAATTATCCTGGAGCAATCTCAACGTATCAATTTTTCTGCAAGATATTTCGGCCTGCAAGTTCCTACTTTATCAATCTGCATCATCAATCATCTGCATTTCAACACCGGACATCGCCTTGAATCGAAAACGACAAAAAAAAGTACATATATTATCACAAGTATGATTCTCATCGGGCTTCGACCTTCACTTGGACTATCAGCATGCTTTACCAGAATTCCTGCACTCGCGCGCATTTCCCAAGATTTCCTGTTTCTTTATCAGTTATTTTTGCACTGTGCATTTCTATCGTTATTTCACTTCCATTGACATACGTCCCCCATCAAGTTGCCTTTTTTTTTCATAGACCTGCAAGGTTTCTCGCTTTACACATCCATGTCTATTCCTCAGCATGATTATTTTGCGTCTCCAGACGTGCGTATATGTTCGTTACCCCACGCTCCTTTTGCTTGCATTACTATTTGCAGTCTCAATGTATCGACAGTAGACAGAATTGTATGTTCATACACTTATCAAATCAGCTTTCGCGACTCGTATTGGTCGCTGTCCCAACTTGACACCCAAACGACAATAAGATGTATATTAATCTAGGTGTACAGATGTTACACGGAGAGAGGTTTGCTATCCTTTTGAGCTGGGCCATAATCAGATTGTGATCAAGGGATGGCGCATATGGAGACTCACCCATTGTAATCTTGTCGCCGAGTGATAGTGCGATGCCTTGTGTCTTGCTACGGATGCGGACGTGTCCCGTGATCGTGCCTGCTTCTGTTCGCTCAACGCTCAGATTGGCGAGAGCGTCCTCACCTGAAAGCACTCCTTGTTAGTTGATGAGTAGAGGCCAAAAATGTCGCGGGCGTACCAAAGAGACTACGAGCATACATATTCGCGGAGAGGAAGTCACATTCACCAGAAAGTGCGCCTTCTGGCGTCAGACAAGACATGTTTGTGACCTTCATCACTTGTTTGAGGTATTCGCGAGGGTCGCTAAGAAGCAAGATGTTAGCAGGGTCCAAAAGTCCACGAGGTCAAAGGGATGCAGGTGCTCACGAGACACTTCCAGTAACGTTGACACGGTTCTCCCACTCGAACTCGGTCCACATGCTACGGAACTACGAAGGAAGGAAAAGAAAATCAATCAATCGATAAATTCCAAATTTATCTTCGTTATGAAGTATAAGATGAATGCATACCTGAGCTTCATTGCAGTACGCAGGCTTGATATAATCCATGATATCAATATGAATATCGTTCAGGATCACACATTGTTCCGAGAGGTTGGGACCTTCCCAGAGTATGCTTCCAAAGATGACGCCAGTTTCGGTGGAGGAAACTTTGATGGTCGCTTTAATACTTTGGAAGCCGTGAGGGGCGATTGTATATACAGAGGGGCGTTCTACAATCTTGAGGTCGCCGAGGGTTGCAAAGTCGAGGCAGAGGTTTTGTAGAGTGTTGGATGACTGGTTTACGAGAAGGACATCTGTGATAGGGGGTGGTTTGGTGTGAGGGAGGAAGCGAGGTAAGGAAAGCGGCGTACCGAGCAGGATATCAAAGCCATGCATCTTGACGAGGGCCTCGGCGTAGATGGGGTCGGAGAAGCCTAGGGGACGGACATTGAGTACTATTTTAAGGATGACAGGTAATCGTAAAGACGAACCGGTCAATTGTGTGATACGGCTAAGGTTGGACATAAAGTCTTCCTGCACTTCAGCAGCGCCAGTTGCACGACCAACATCTTCATCATACTGCAACGTTGTGTCAGGGACATGGACTTGACGGAAATACGTGTACAACATACGTCAATAGCATCATCCGCTGTCTTCTTAGAAAACTGGCGGAACGTCAGCAGGTCATCAACCTGGACGATCGCAGGTTTCGTGCTCTCCGCTTCCTTCTTCTCCGCCGCACGTTTCTATTACACGGGATAGGATATTACAAGATCAGTTGTTGCTCCTCCCTCTAGGATACGACTGAAAGCTCACCTCTTGGGCACCCAGCATCTTCTCGAAGGCCTTCCTTGTGCCATCCAAGAACACTTCCCTCACTGCCTCTTTCTTGTCATCCACATCTAATTCACCCAATGTTTGGATGCAATTCATGATCCTCTCGCTTGAGTCTTCGTCAATCTGGATCGTCACAAACTTGGACTGGCCCACACGAATAATAGAAGTCATAATAAGCATTGCTTCAGCTTTCAGCGCATTGGACGCAGCTACGTCTGTCGAGAGATCGGCAAACCGAAGGACGAGCTTCGTTAATGCAGACGAAAGAACAGATCCAGTGAAAAAGTCGCCTCCAAGGATGAGAGCTGGGTTAAGAAGTCATTAGTGCATCGTAACAGAAGAATCTCTTCCACGTACTTCGTAGAGGAGGCTTCGCAGCAGCCTTAACAGCCTCCAACCTGGCAGCTGCAGCACTCGTGAACGCAGTTTCTGTAGCATACGTCCCATCTGCCAATACCCTCGGCTTCCCACCACTCGCCTTTTCTTTCTCCTTCTCCTTAGACTCTCCGTCTTCGTCATTAGCAGTGGCACCACCTTCCCCGCCACTAGCCTCATCCAACAAGCGCTGTTCAGACGCCAAGATCGGGATTTCGCCTAGCACTTTACGAATTTCGCGCATAGTGTCAGTGATGGAGGAGAGGGATTCGACATATTCGCCAAGGATCCAGAGGACGCCTCGGAAGACTTTACCAGACTTGATCTCGGGAAGGGTAGAGTAGAGTTTTTCACAAATGGATGCACGGAGGGCAGGAAATTTCTCGACAACTTCGCTGTTGGTATTTTGATAAATCAAGGGAAAATTAGGCATGTAAGGAAGGGCAAACGCACCGAACAAATGCTACAACATCGAGCGCGGATGGGTTGTTAGTGTCGCCAAGGAATTCCATTAGAGCGTGGACGACGCTTGCTGCAACCTCGGAGAACTTGATAGCAGTGACGTGGATGGACTGAATGAGGAGTTGACGGTATTCTGGGGCCTAGAGCGACCAAGGTCAATCAGTCAGTTGGTTCACTAGCCGGAAATGCGAACCTTATCAAAGTCGGCCTCTTGAGTCTTCTGCAGCTGCTTCTTGAGGAAGAGGACGACATCTTCGACGTTTCTGCTCGAAGTCATGCTGAGCACGATGCTCATAGCCTTGCGACGAACTTCCATATCGGCACTACATTATACGATCTGAGCATACTAGCATACGTATACATAGGCAATAAGGTACGTACCTCGACAGGACTTGAAGGAGATCCATGATAAGCCCGTCCAGGACGTGTCCATGCTTCTCGCGTAGGTTCTCGATCCTGTCCAATACAATGAGTTTGACGTTGTTATCTGACTCTTTGACGACGAGGCTGATCAGGCAAGAGGCAGCAGCTGCGGAAATCTCAGCGGAAGAAATTGACAATTGAGTGACACGCCGTACCTTTGACGGCGGCGGGATTTTGAGTTAACGTCGTAAGTGTAGTCGCAGCCTCATATTTTACTGCATGTGATGGCGCGTTTAACAACTCTAATATACACCGAATCCAACGCGCCTAATATGGCTTATCAGAAAAAGATAGTGGCAGATGAAACGAAGGACATACCCGGTGCGCCGAATCATTCTTACAATCCAACCTGATTACCTCAATAATGCTCATCTGCAGCGACTCATCCAACCCCGGGATTGTGTCATATATGCTCAACACGTACTCGACCGCCTTGGGCATCGAACAATGCGCGAGAAACACAAACGCATTCCGCTTGCATGTCGAGTCCGTCTCGGCGATGAGAAATGTGTACATGAGTTCTGGGGCATCGGGGATGAGGTGCTCAAATTCGCGGAAGATCGAGTAGACCGCAAAGACTGCGTTTTTGCGGACGTAGGAGTGTCGATGTTCGAGGCAGGAGCGGCAAGTCGGGACGAGTGGTTCAAGAAGTTCAGCGTCCTTGGCAATTTTCTGGAGAAATCGTAGGGTTGCACCGCGGATGTATTCGTTGGGGTGTTGCTAGAGAGTGATCAATATTGATGAAATCCAATGTTCAGGGATTGAAATTACTAGGTCATTGCGGATGGCATTTCTGTGGAAAAGGCATACTTAAGCCGTGTTTATGAAACATATACAAGTATTACGCACACAACTAGGATCATCTCCTGCTTCAGCTTTCCACTCTCGTCATACTTTGGACAGACCTCCCAGTAGACGTGTAGTAGTTTCTTGAGTTGCTTATTCCGTGAAGGCATGACATATTGAATAACGGGCATCATCAGTGTTGGCTGAACATGCACACCATCTTTCAGCACTCGAATCCCTGACCAACGATGCGCAGACTCGCCTGAGGATTGCCATTGATAGTCGATATAATGATTTTGCGCAATGTATCGATTTTGACCTCATCGGAGCCCTTTTCGAGAGAGGATCTGAGCTCCTGGGAACTTGGAGACTCAGCGCTGTTTTCGAACACGACTGTGTAGCAGGACGGGTCCGAGGTCGACATCGTAGACGTGGACAGAATTAAGGAGGGGGGAATGTATGCGTGGGAAAATCTATACACGCGACGTGTACAATGCATTTCACTATTCCTGACATTTGAAGAGACCCATCATAAAAGAATAACCAAGGTATCAGAAAGCATATCTAGAAACAAGTTCACAAATCACGCTGTGTAGGTCCTACAGTGAAGAGACAGACTGTCTGCGCAAAACATACACCAGAATTCGGAACACTCGGACTCACCTAAAATGTCAGTAGCTCGATAACGTTTAGAGTGGTCATCTTCACTCGCTCCTTAGGTATGAGAAATTACTCGTAATCCGCCAACATCGTGGTTTTTATTTGCGTCGGGGTTGCAATTATTAGACGACCACAAACTACTATTGAAAATCATAGTTAGGGGCGTAGCGATAGATGAGCCAGACGACCAGAGCACCGATGTGACCCGCAAGGACTAGAGAAGGTTGGTCCCAATCAACTCGTTGAACGTCTGGCATCCACATCTTCACTTCACTTTCTATGGTCATAATAAAAAGGTCCTCTTTCTCTTCTTCCAGTGGAGCTGCTCGTTGGATATGACAGCTATCCCGACTACAAAATTGTGATTAACGTTCAATTGGTATTTGCTTTCTTGTACCGGAGAGGATACACTAACCAGCCCAAGACTTGCAGGGGCTCTATATAAGGCGCTGGCCCCCCAACATCTTTGGCGTAACCTGGTGGCGGGTTTCCGGCCAAATCCTACACTAAATTTCCAACTGAATTTTTGACCGACCAAGACACTAATGAGATGGTCATTGTAGAGACCTCGCGCTCAAAGTCGGTTGAGTTCTTCCAACACACTCCGCTTTCGTTCTCAGATGATCAACTTCGGGAACACTGGTCGACCTCAGCGAGCACTCTTTTCGGGCGGACGATGGATGATTTCATTCCATGATTGGCTCTGGATATATGTGACAGACCGAGATGAAGAACGTCCCCGACCCAGGCTTCTAGGCACCACGGCCCGCTTGGCTCAGGACCACTTGACGAACCTCGTACCTGGATAGACAGAGATCTATCACGCCTAAAACCTCGCGACGCCGTCTCGGATTACTTCACAACAAACGATTGTGGGTTACCTGAAACTTTTCAGACACGAGGGTAGCTGTCCAACTAGCTCTATTTCAGAGAAGGGAAGAACACCCACATTTACCACATCAGTCTGGAGAAGATATCCAGCATCATATTTATTCATCCGGGATGGTCCTTCACGGATAATGCGAACATCTACAGCACTATCCAATGAGCATTTCATCCCAACAAGCTCATCAACATTATCAGGGCATAGCCAAGCTACACTTGTATCGGTACTCGTCACATATAAGCGCACAGGCGATGCCTGTAGCAGAGACGCAAACCTCAATAGCTTTTCTAAGTTCCCATCAGAAAACGGCTACACCCACGCCTGATGCGTACCAGACTTCCTTGTCCTGCCTGCCTAAGAATCAGGTTGGTTCCATCCCCAGCGATGAAATAGATATACTCAGCTTCAACAATGCAGAGGCTAGCGACGGTGTTGCCATGCTTAACCTCGTCCATCCCATCAATCACCCAGTGTCCTCATCGCATATTGCCTTCGTTCATTCGATCAGGTTACATTTACCTGGTATCTGTTGATAAAGATAGAGCGGCTGTCAATTACGTGAGGTACACACGATTGTCAGCTGGTTCGCACCCCACACCCTCATTTATGCTCACCCGGTGATCGCGCTGGAAAATGCCCCAAATATCTGCTTTATTTTTCCACCGGAACTGCTGGTCGGAAGCCCGACCTCTACGATTATATGTTCAATCAAATAATTGGTGTGGTGGGCTGCAAACCCCGGTCGCAAGTTGGCTGAGCTGTTCTGGACCGCTTTGTGCTTCCATTCTCTCATTCTCAAATGATCGTTTGGCTAAGTACCTCCTACTCAGGTCGAGAGCGAGTTGGCGTTGGATTTAAATAGACAAGAAGGGCCATTGCTACCTCTCTACGTTACAACCTGCAAGTGCTACAGGTGGTATGCTATCGATTTACCTGACTCAAATTGGCTGTACACAGACGCTGACTGGAACTTCTGTGAATGGAAGAAGAATGCGTTTGTCACGTCAGCTGGGCCAAGAATAATTATAATACTACGCTTCCTGCAACGCAGTTTCCTGTCCTCCGCGACGGGTTTCATGGTCTTCACCAACATCTATGATATCGTTCAAAAGCTATTTTACCCAACAAACCGGTCAACCTTATTCCGAGAATGTGTCACACGTGCAGCGTGTTTCCAACATCCTCAAAACCTGTGAGTTCCTTTAAGAAATTGGTTGCACCATGATTGATGTACCTTGATCCTTACCTGACATTCGTGTCGACTCGATCACACAAAACGGTATTGCGGTAGCTAGCTTCAGCAATCTCGGGGTCAGCAACGGTACCACCATGCTAAGTCCGGCGTAATGATGGCTGTCTACCACAACAAAGGTGTCTTGCTGTAGGTTGTGGTCATGTACATCACGAGAAATCAAGCCCGTCGGACTCACGTGGAGAGCTAACACCAGTGGATTTCCTACTCCTGGGACGCCAAGTTCCTTCGACAACTATCGGCAGTGCTTTCATCCCCGGCATAAAGGACCCATGACTCCTTCACAAAAGTCGAGGGTCGGCACTTTCGTTAGGTGCTCCACACGCCCTCACACGCCCCAATATAACCCATGTTTAACTGCTAGGTCATATGCTCGTGGGTTCTAGCGCGCTCATTCCAACATTCATAATCGGTTCCAGAATGATAGACATTTACCCTCGGTGGCGCAACGTAGCGAATGGCTGTGCTCATTTTTTTAGATGTTCCCGCAACAGCAACATTCTGGATGTCAATACATCTGTATATAGCACATACAAGACGACATCATTCTACATGCCAGTACATCCCTAAATATGGACCTCTAACAGCAATCATCCCAGATGCCAATTTGCCTTTATAACGGTTATCTAACGGCTATATCGCACAACAGTCTACCATTCCCCAAATGTCTCTAGTCCCAGTACCTCCAACGACGGAGAGTGTTTTGGAAGATGCTCAAGTAATTCTGAAAAATGCCAGGGATGCCCCAGGACAGGTGGAACAGACCTTTGATCGAATCGGTAATCTACACCTCATGCCCCGGGATGTACCCCGTACTAATCGCCTCCGTCATTATACTAGGGGACGCTATGTCTTCCGTGAATACCTTCTTTGAAGCGAATAGTACAATTATCAGCGCCGCTGTCGCATCACTAGACAATACAACTATTGACAAAGCAATATCCGGATTCGCGGAAACTGCTAAGGTCGTGATGTCCGGCCTGGATGGGCTCGGTGCCATCCATCCGTTCATCGGTGGTATGTCTTAAAGCTGAGTCCAAATTAATAATTTCACTGATATGCATGTTAGTGGCCGTTGTTGCGTTCAAGCTCGTCGTGACGCTCGACCTCACAAGAAGAGAGAATAATCGGAAAGTCATAGCTGTCAAGCTCCAGATGCAACAAATGATGTGTACCCTCTTCCAGTGCGTCTTGTCCAATTCCATTCCGTACTCTGTATT